>JAJTUV010004739.1:0-15114 GCA_021653895.1 Mastomys natalensis
ATTCCACTATAATGTTTAATAAAAGCTAATACCAATGTTCCACAAAATATTCCACAAAAAGGAACAGAAGAAATATGGCCAAACTCCTTCTACTAGTACACATAGACCCTGAAATTACATAAACCACACAAATACACACAATCAAAGGTAGTTTCAGAACCCAAATTTCCATTATGAACATTATGCAAATACTCATACTTGCAAAAAAAATCCAAGAAGACATCAAAAACATTATCCAACATAATCAAGATTCTTCTTCTCAGGTAGAAGGGGTTATTCAATATATGAAATTCTATCAATGTAATCCACCCTATAAGCCAACTGAATGAACGAAAAACATGATTATTATATTAGACAATGAAAATCCTTTAACAAATTCCTATACCTCAACTCATATTAATGTCTTAGAGAGATCTTGGATACAAGGCATATAGCTAAATACTAGAAAGGAAATAAAGAACAAGCCAATTGTCAAGATCAAATTAAATGGAGAGAAACTTAAAAGAAAATCTACTAAAGTCAAGGACAAAATAAGGCTGTCTATTCTCTTCTTGTCTCCTCTGTATACTGATTATTTTGATAGTTCAATCAATAAGGCAACAAAAAGAGATCAAGAAGATATGAATTGTAAAAGGAGAGAAATGGTTTCACTAACCCACCTTTAAAAATTTTGATCCAGAATTGTTCCTTCAAAAAGAAATTATGTGACTAATATAGAGCAGAAAGTAAAGGCAAAGATATCCAGTGACTAACTTGGGATGTTGGTGGACACCAAACTCTGACACTGTTATAGATACAATGTTTAGCTTGCAGAGAGGAGTCTAGCATAGCTCGCATCTGAGAGATTCTATCACCAGCTGACCTAGACAGAGGTAGATATATATAGCCAAGCAATGGACTGAGGTTGGGACCCCTATTGAAGAAATAGAGGAAAAAATAAAGGAGCTGAAAAGGAAAAGTAACCCCAAAGGAAGATGAACAATGTCAAATTATATGGACCCCTTGGAACTCCCCGAGACTAAGCTACTAAGCAAAGAGCACACATGAGCTGGTTCAAGGCCCTGGCACATATGTAGCAGAAGACTGCCTTGTTTGCCCTCAGTGAGAGAGGATGTGCCTAAACTTGTAGAGACTTGACATGCAGGGGAAGGGGATGAGGGACACCCTCTCAGAGGCAAATGTTTGAGGGGATGAGATGAAGAACTTTGTGAACATAAACCGGTGGCAACATTTGTGATGAAATATATAAAATGATTGAAGAATAATTTGAAAAAAAACTTGCAATGCACAGATGATATGATAGTGTATGTAAATGACTGAGAAACTCTATCAAAATAATTCCTACAGCTAAAAATGTCTTCAGTATAGTGGTCAGTTACAAAATTAACCCAAAAACTCAGTTCTCTCCTTCATACAATTGATAAATGGCCTGAAGAAGAAATAAGTAAATTAACTACCTTCACAATAGCCAGAAGTGAAATGGCATATCTTGGTGCAAATCTAATCAAACAAGTGGAAAACACATATAACAAGAAAGCTTTATGTAAAGTGATAAAATAACTTCGTTTAATTAGCTAATTAAAAAATATGTTTTCAACTAAAGTAGGAATTCATCCTATTTACCATCCCTTCCTTTCCCCAGCATTTCCCAGGTATGAGTCCACATTTCCCACATTTCTTCGCATGTTAAAAGCCCTTCTTTCTTTTTTCTTTGATTATATTTTAAGTGCCTACATTTGTGTACCTGTCCATGTGTGTATGTGTCTGTATGTGTATTTTTTGCCACGTGTATTTACATTTATATTAAAAACATGTCTGTGAGTGGGTTTTTGTTGTTTGTCACAATGTATTGTTGAAGTGATGAACACCTGTATTGTAAAACCCATGAATGCTGATCATATCTAAGAGAAACTAGTGCTCATTTTCCTAAAACTTATTAGTGTAATATAATTATATAAGTAGAATGGGGATAAGTAGAGGAAATATAAAATTGGAAAGGGGGAAGTGTTTCTAAATTGGGATCAGGCAAATGATCAATATAGAAAAAGAAGTAAATTTTTCACAAATAATAAAAGTAGTTTTGGTAAATAAACATAGAAATATTGTTTTATATTTACTTAAAATTATACAAATACAGATGTCTGTATATGATATTCATACATATGTAGGATTTATATACCTTATAATATATAAATATAGCACCTGTTTTGTGTGTGTGTGTTATGTCACTAAGAATGACAATACTGTTAAATGGACCCACAGATCAATACAAATATGATTAAAAGTCTGAGAAATGCCCTTCAATTTTTTTTTATATAAAATTATTATCAAATAGACACTTTGACAGTACCTATTCTATGTGTATTGTCTAAAACTCATTACAATGTCCTATTGCTTTAGATATGATTTCAAAAATATTGAATATCTATAGAAAATATGGATAAACATCTACTGCTCCTGATTTTAAGGGAATTGATTTGAGGTTTCTCTCCATGAAGAATGTTTTACCCCAGGCTTGTTTAACCCTCCATTACTATCCTTAGTCTGTTTATAACTGTATCATAATGATTCTGTATTTTGTCACAGGCCTTTTCAGAACCTGTTGAGATTATCCTTTGGTATCTATGTTCTATTTTGTTTACACATTTTATTACCTTATTGATTAACTTATGTAGAAACATCTCTTTATGTCTGGTATGAAACCAACTTAAGCATGGTAGATAATCATTTGTATAAGTTTTTGAGTTAATTTTCAAAATATTTTACTACAAATCTTAGCATCTACATATAAAATAGATACTGGAATACAGTTTTAATTGTTTAGATTTTTGGACCAAATTCATTGTGGCTTTAAAGGGAAAAAAACACTGAAAAGTTCCTTGAGTTTTTAAACTGAAGAACAACTTAAAGAACTTGGCATTCATTCTAACTTTTTCTAGATAACCTCTTCCCTGAATCCATGTGCCATGAGATTTCTTTAGTTGGGTGGCTCTGACTGAAACTTCGTTATCATCAGAGGATGTGTGTATGATTTAAACAGACCATTTATCTTGACTTACTGTTTGTAAGCTGTATATACAAGATCCTTTTAAGTCTCATGAACTTTTTCATTATTTTATGTTTTAAGGAATCTTTAGATAAATGTATGAATATAGGAACAATCAATATGAATGAGGAACTTTGAGGAAAACAACCAATGCAAGCTTAATTTCATGTGCTCATTTAGCTTTTTTAAGATATGTGTATATCTGTTATATTTAGAATATCTATGTAGCTAGTTAGGGACCCAATATATTCTTGTTTGTTTTTCATAGAAGACAAAGGAAATGTGCTCAATATTGTATCATGAGATGGGGCATATGATAGAGGAGAAGAACATAATGAAGAGCAATAACACATTAGGGCCAATTTTAAAGTTTTTATATAGATCAGAGGCAGAGGCAGAGCAGAGGCAAGCAGAGGCAGAGGCAGAGGCAGAGGCAGAGGCAGAGGCAGAGGCAGAGGCCAGAGGCAGAGGCAGAGGCAGAGGCAGAGGCAAGGCAGTAGATATCAGGAAATCCTTTATAGAATATTTTTCCACTAGGTAGCTGCTGGAGATTGAACTAAATTCAAACAATTAAAATGCAATCAGCTCTAACTTTTGCAACATTTCTCTGGTTCACATCTATTAATAAGCACTTTTAATGACATATGGAAAACTACGGTCATTCAAACTTCCTAACACATGTGCATATGAAAGAAGTTTAAAATGACATTGCCACAAATTGGAATGGACAATACAAAGCTACATATCACATGTCTCTACAATTGCATATAATATAAGCAATGGGTTGTAACATTTTGAGTTGTAGTCAACTGAAATATTACGTAATTCCAAAACATATTTATTTTCATTCCAAATCTGAAGATATGTGTTCACTGACACAGAGAGTAAGTACATAAAACACAAGAATATTGAGTAGAATATTAAACCGGATATTTCATGCTTACTGACTTACATTCATAGTACTTTCAGGTACTACTTTGCTCTAGGAGGACAAAATTTATTATTAATCTTATTTATTTATTTTCTGATGTCAAATGTTGATCTTCATGTAAGTATTTATCATAGGTTGATTGACAGTATGGTGGTTTTTATAAGTTCATATCCATAACTGAAACTGTTTATGAGGCCAATAATCTGAGACTAAAAAAGGTCCTGGGCCCTGTATTCAAATCTACTATTATTCCTACAAATAAAAACCACAACAATATGACTCCTAGAAATTATGTTGCTTTTCCAATATATCTTTGCATCAACCTTCAATAAAGAAGCTTAATATGGAGACCAACAACTGGAAAAATGAAGAAACTGAAAGATGTTTGAAGATTCAGTCTTATGTACTTATCTTTTTCACACCCCTCCTATCAATGCTCATGGACCAACACAAAAGATAAAACACAAGAATTGTATAGGCCAGAGGTGGTTGATGATGCTAAATAGCATTTCCAGACACAACAAGATTAACGTCTATATAATCTCACTGAGAATGTGACAACATTCAACAGACTAGGACATGTTCAAGGCAGATAAGACCCAGCTTTGAGAAGGAGGAAAGAGTAGAAAGTGCCTCATGATGTAAAACCTATCCAAAGTACATGATTTCTTATAGAGGGAAAATTAATTGTATTCTCTGATATAAAGTTAGTTCTATTGATTGATTATATTATATTTGATTATGTTGATTATGTTCACAAATATTTGTCAGTACAACTCTAACTCCATGTTTAAATACTTTTGTTGGCTTACACTTTTTTTTTCTTTTTTTCTTTTGAAAGAGAGAATGAGAGAGAGGGGGGTAACATAAACACTCAGAGAATCTAAGATATTGAATTAGTGTTGGTAGTGGAAATAGTCTGAGAGGAGATAAAAAAAGAAAAATTTGAGCAAAATATACTGTATAAATTATTTACAAAGGTAATAAAAACAATAATTACTCAAATGTGCTTGCCATACACATGCAACAGAAAAAAATGATAAATTAAAAACGATAAAAAAACCCAAAAATTTTTTTTTTGGAAAAAATTTTTTTTTTTTTAAAACTTTTTTTTTTTTTTAAAAAAAAAAAAAAACCCCTTTTTTTAAAAAAAAAAAAAAAAATTTTTTAACTTTTTTTTTTTTTTTAAAAAATTTTCCAAAAAAAAAAATTTTTTTGGGGAAAAACAAAAATTTAAAAAAAATTTTTTTAAAAAAAAAAAAAAATTTTTAACCCCCCTTTAAAAAAAAAAAAAAAAATTTTTTTGGGGTTTTTAAACCCAAAAAAAAAAAAAAAAAAAAAAAAAATTTTTTTTTTTCCAAAAAAAAATTTAAATTTAAAACCCAAAAAAAAAAGGGGGGGGAAAAAAAAAAAAAATTTTTTTTTTAAAAATTTTTTTTAAAATTTTTTCAAAAAAAAAAAATTTTTTAAAAAATTTTTTTAAAAAAAAATTTTTTGGAAAATTTTTCCCTTTTGGGGGTTTTCAAATTTTTAAAATTTTTTTTTGGGTTCCTTTTTTTTTTTTTTTTTTTAAAAAAAAAGGGGGGGGGAAAAGGGGGGGTTCCCCCCCCCCCCCCCCCCCCCCCCCTTTTTTTTGGGGGAAAAATTTTTAAAAAAAAAAAAAAAAAAAAACCCCTTTTTTTTTTTTTAAAAAAAAATTTAAAACCAAAGTTTTAAAGGGTTTTAAAAAAAAAAAAATTTAAAAAAAAAAAAAAATTTTTTTTTAATTCTTTTTTTATTTTTTTTCCAAATTTTTAAAAAATTTTTTTAAAAAAAAAAAAAAAAATTTTTTTTTTTTTTTTTTTTTAAAAAAAATTGGGGGAAAAAAAAATTTTTTTTAAAAAAAAAAAACCCTTTTTTTTTTTAAAAAAAAAAAAAAATTTTTTTTTTGGGTTTTTTTTTTTTTTAAAAAAATTTTTTTTTTTTTAAAAAAAAAAAAAAATTTTTTTAAAAATTTAAAAAATTTTTTAAAATTTTAAAATTTTTCCCCAAAAGGTTTTTTTTAAAAAAAACCCCCAAAAAAAAAAAAAAAAAAATTTTTTTCCCCCCCCTTTTTAAAAATTTTTGGGGAAAAAACCCCCCAAAACCCCTTTTTTTTTTTTTTAAAAAAACGGGGGGGGTTTTTTTCCCCCCAAAAAAAAAACCCAAAAATTTTTTTTAAATTTAAAAAAAAAATTTTAAAAAAAAAAAATTTTTTAAAAAAGGGAAATTTTTTTTAAAAAAAATTTTTTTTTTTTTTAAAAAAAAAAAACCCCTTTAAAAAAAAATTTTTTTTTTTTCCCAAAAAAACCGGTTTTTAAACCCCCGGGGGGGAAAAAAAATTTTCCAAAAAAAAAAAAAAAAAAAATTTTTTTTTTTTTCCCAATTTAAAATTAATAAAAAAAAATTTAACCAAAAAAAATTTTTTTTTTTTTTTGAAAAAAAAAAATTAAATTTTTTAAAAATTTTTAATTTTAAAAAATTTTAAAAAAATTTTAATTTTTTTTAAAAAAAATTTTTTTTTTTAATAAAAAAAGGTTTTTTTTTTGGGGAAAAATTTCATTTTAAATAAAAAAAACCCAAAAAAAATTTTTTTTAAAAAAAAAATTCCCCCTTTAAAAGTTTTTTTAAAAAAAAAGAATTAAAAAAAAAAAAATTTTTTTAAAACCCCCAAAAAAAAAAAACCCCCGGGCCCCAAAAAAAAAATTTAAAAAAAATTTTTTTTTGGAAAAATTTTATTTTTTTTTTTAAATTTTTTTTTAAAAAAAAAAATTTTTTTTTTTAAAAAAAAAAAATTTTTAAAAAAAATTTTTCCTTAAAAAAAAAAAATTTTAATATGGGTTTTTTTAAAAAAGGGGAAAAAAAAAAAAAATTTTTTTTAAAATTTTTAAAAAAATTTTTTTTCCCCCAAAAAAGGAAAAAAAGGGGGTTTTTTTTTTTTTTAAAAAAAATTTTTTTTTTAAAAAAATTTAAAAAAATTTTTTAAAAAAAATTTTTTTTTTTTCCCCCCCCCCCTTTTTTTTTTTTTAAAAAAAAAAAATTTTTTTGGGGGGAAAAATTCATTTTTTGGAAAAAAAAATTTCTTCTTAAAAAACAAAAAAAAAAAAAAAAAGGGGGGGGTTTTTTTAAAATTTTTTTTAAAAAGGGGGGGGGGCCCCTTTTTTTTTCCCCCCTTTAAAACTTTAAAAAGGGGGGGGGGAAAAAGGGAAAAAAAAAAATTTTTTTTTTTTTCCTTTTTTTTTTTTTTTTTTTTTTTAAAAAAATTTTTTAAAAAACCCCAACCCCCCTTTTTTATTTTAAACCCATTTCCGGCCAAAAGGGAAAAAAAAAATTTTTTTTTTTTTTTAAAAAAATTTTTAAAAATTTTTTTTAAAAAACCCTTAAATTTTTTTTAAAAAATTTTTTTTCCCCCAAAAAAATTTTTTTTTGGGAAAAAAAAAAATTTTTTTTTTTAAAAAAAAAAAAATTTTTTTAAAACCCCCCCAAAAAAGGGAATTTTTTTTTTTTATTTTTTTTTTTTTTTTAAAAAACCTTTTTAAAATTTAAAAATTTTTTTAAAAAACCAAAACCCCCCTTTTTAAAAACCCCTTAAAAAAAAAACCAAAAAAATTTTCTTAAAAAAAAAATTTTTTAAAATTTTTCCGGGAATTTTTTAAAAAATTTTTTAAATAAAAAATTTTTTTTAAAATTTTTTTTTAAAAAATTTTTTTTTTAAGGGCATTTTTAACTTTTAAAAATTGGGGGGGTTTTGGGAAAAAATTGAAAAAAAATTTTTTTTTTTTAAAAAAATTTTTTTTTTTCAACCCCCCAAAAAAAAATTTTTTTTAAAAAAAAAAAAAAAATTTTTCCTTAAAATTTTAAAAATTTTTTTTTTTTAAAAAAATAAAAAAGGGAAAAAGGGCCCAAAAATTTTTAAAAAAAAAATTTTTTTGGGGCCCAAGGGTTTTTAAAAAAAAATTTTTTAAATTTTTTAAAAAAAAAAACCAAAAAAGGAATTTTTAAAAAAAAAAATTCCCCCAAAAAAAAACCAAAAATTTTTTTTTTGGGGATAAAAAAAATTTTCCAAAAAAAAAAAAGGAAAGGTTTTGGGGGTTTGGGGGTTTTTTTAAAAATAAAAAAAAAATTTTTTATAAAAAAAACCTTTGAAAAAAACCCCCCTTTTAACCCAAAAAAAAAAAAAAAAAAAAAAAAAGTAAAAAAAAAAAAAAATTTTTAAAAAGGGAAAAAAAAAAAAAAAAAAAAAAAAAATTTTTAAAAAAAATTTTAAAAGGGTTAAAAAAAAAAAAAAAAAAAAAAAAAAAACCCCGGGAAAAAAAACCAAAACCCAAACCCCAAAAAAAAAAAATTTTTTAAAAAAAACCCAAAAAAAAGGGGGGGGGGGGAAAAAAAGGGGGGGGGGGAAAAAAAAAGGGGGGGGGGGGGGGCCCAAAAGGGGGGGGGGGGGGGGGGAAAAAAAAAAAAGGGGGGGAAAGGGGTTAAAAAAAAAAGGGGGGGGGGGAGGGGAGGGAAAGGGGAGGGGGGGGGGGGGGGAAAAAAAAAAGGGGGGGGGGGGCCCCCCCCCCCCGGGGGGGGGGGAAAAAAAAAAGGGGGGGGAAAAGGGGGGGGGGGGGGAAAAAGGGGAAATTGGGGGGGAGGGGAAAAAAAAAAAATTTTTAAATTATTGTTTTGTTATTTTGCAACCACAGATTTTTAAACAGGAATTTTAACAAAACTGAAAGACCGAACTCCAAAAACTTCATGGAAATTGAATTTACCAAAACATCCCCTGAGTAAAAGGGGAAAAATAAATGAATAAAGTATTTTTTAAAAAATTTAAAAGAGGGAAAGAAGGCACAATCTTCCCAATTAGGGACACAATAAAAACCTTCTAAGGGGTCATTCAAAGCATAAAAGTTTTCCATTTAAAAATTTAGAAACTTTTCATGCCAGAAAATTTAAAAAAGGGACCTCTGGAAAAAAAAAAACTAGGGGAAAATTGGGGAAGAAAAGAAACAACACGTAGGAAAAAAGAAGGCAGTTAAAAAATAAATTTAAAAATTTGGGAAAATTTAGTTAGAGGAAAAAGGACAATAATAGAATCAGTAAAAACCCTAGACCGGTTCTCTGAGCAGTTTAATAAGATTGCAAGACTTTAACCGAAATTTAAATTTAAGACAAAAAGCCAAGGGATACAAAAAATTTGCTAAACAAAAAGGGGAAAGGGAAAACCCAAAAAAAATTTTGGAAAAATTTACAGTTTTTCATTTTGCCTTTTAAAAAAAAAGGGGTTTTCACTCCCAAAAAAGGGAAAATTAAATGAAAAATCTTTTTTTCAGAAAGATATAAGTTTTTTCAAAAGGTTTTAATGAGGAAACCCTGAGCTTAATTAAATGAATTTATAACCTTAAAAAAATGGGGTATTGCTTTTAAAAATGTCAAAATGATTAAAAACCCGGGCCGATTGTTTTACTGGAAAAAAACTGCCAAACTGCCATTAAAAAAAGTACTTTTTAAAACAATATTCCTTTAAATTTATTTCAAAAAACTATACAGAAAGAAAATTGCCAAAACACATCCAAAAGGGACAAAGTTTATCTGTAACCCATAGTACAAAAAAAAAAACAAAAAAAGGAAAAGTTTAAATTTTAGAAAAAATTTTCTCCCTAAACTTTTGGGGCTAATGTTTTTTAAAAACTCACAAACTATTTTTTTACGATTTTATATCATCCCTGTTCTTTGGGAATGGTTGCCTCATCAAAATGTTTTTTTCTAGTTCAATTTCCCTTTTCATGCAAAACTTTGGATTCCCCAATTTTTTACTAAGCTGTGTAGTTTTTCCCCTTTTGGGAAAAGAATGGCTTTTCGGGACAGTCTTTGGTTTTTGGCATCTTTTTCAAATTTTCCCAAATTTGGGTATTTACAATTTAAAAGGGGGCCCATAAAAACCCAAAATTGGAAAAAGTTTTCCTTTTTGGGGTGTTGGAACAAACCTTTTTTGGGGGATGCCCCCCCCCAAGAGTTTCTTTTGGGTTTCAAGGGAAAAAAATCAAAATTTTCCAATTCTTCCCGGGCCCCCCGGGAAAAACCCCCCCCAAAATTTTTTCTGAATGAAAAACCCCAATCTTTGAAAAACCCCCACCCCCCCAAAAAAAAAAAGTGTTCCCTCTTTAACAAAATTCCCAAAAACCAAATTTCCCGTCACTTAAATTTGATTTTAGCCATTCCCCGGTTTCCCCCGGTTTAAGGGAAAATTCCCGTGTCATTTTTTTATTTGCCTTTCCCCCGATCACAAAATACTTAAAAAATTTCTTTTTTAAAAGATTACCAGCTATTCAAGATTTCTCTTTCTGTGAATTCTCTGTTTAATTCCAAAAACCCCCTTTTTATTGGGTTGTTTGGTTTCCTTTAAGGTTTTCCTTTTTTAGTTTTTTTTTTTGGATACTTGTTCCCCCCTTTGGATTGGGGGAGTAAAATGAAATTTTTTTTTTTTTTTTTACCAAAATTTTTGGTTGCCCCCTTGTCCTTTTTGGGGTTTCCTTTGTATTACCGAAGCTTTTCCCGTTTTGAGGTCCCTTTTTTCAAACTTGAACCCAGAAACCCCCGAGCCCTTGGAAATTTTGTTTATAAAATTTTCCCCCCCGTGCCAATGGTTTTGGCCTTAAATTTCCTTTTTAACCCCTCATGACTGACATTTTTATAGGCCCAAAAAAAAGCAACCCCCCGAAAATTTAAGGTTTTAAACAAATCTTTCCCTCCCTTTAAATTTAAAAAAAGGACGAAGCCCATAAAGGGCCCCCCCCAAAAAAAAGGGGCCCCCCCCCCCCCCCCCCCCCCCCCAACCCCCCCCAGGTACAGGAGGGGAATTGGAAAAGCCCAAAAATGTAAGGGGGGGAAAACTTGGGCCGGGTTCTGGGTCCCAAAATTTTGAAAGCCACCAAACCCCCAAAACCTTCAAAGACCTTGGGGTTCCCAAAAAGATGTGGAAGGGGGGACTCTGTTTTCAGGAGTGGGAAAACCCTTTAAACCCCCAAAAATTTTTGGGTTGGGGTGGGAATGGGGTTTTGGGGGTTGGGGGAAAACCCCAAAGGGGTGGGGTGGGGGGAGGGGGGTAAAAAAGTTTGGGGGGGGTAAAAAAAATGACCTAAAGAAAAAAAAACAAACCAAATCCGGAAGGCCAAAACCATCTTTAAGGTTTAAATTGGTTTTTCTTCTTTCCCGGATGAAATGTTGCCCTTTAATCAAAAATAAAATCTATCAATATTTAATTTTAAAAGATAAACAAATGTACCCAAAAAAAAAGGATCACCCCTTTTTGATGATGCAAAATCTTTGCGAATATACAAATTTCTTCTTGGGTTTAAAAAGTTAGAGAGATAGGGAAAAATTTTAAAGGTTTACACCTTTAAAAATAAAAAAAGCAATATAACCAACCATACCCAAACATCAAAGAATGGAAAAAATTTAAAAATAAATACTGTTAGAATTCTGTTAACCCATCCACATTTACCACAACAGTGGGTATGCTCCTCCCCAAAGCTACCTGGAAATGGCCAGGTAGCCCTCCCCACTTTTGTAAGGGGCTGTCGGGCCCCTCCTTTTTCCTTCCCCTTTGCTCCTTGCTCTCTTCCCCCTTACCCGTCGCCTGCGGGTTTCCCCCTGTCTCCTTCCCCTCTCCTCCCCCCCCCTCGCGTGGTCTTGGCCGGCCACCACCTCCCCCCTTTTTCTCTGCTCTCCCTTTTCTCTTTCCCCGCCTAAAAAAACTTCCCCCGGGAAACCCCGCCGCCCAGTTTTCTTTTTTAACAACAATGGTCCAAATACCCGCAATCGAACTTTGGGGGCCCAAAAAAAGCCTGTGTTTGCCGGTGAGCTGACGCCATGGGCCCCTCAACTGAAGCCACTCCGAACTCCCACTGCCCCTAACGCTATAACCCTGCGTGTTCCGACGCTTGAACTTCCACTGCGCTACAAACTTCCCCCAGTGAGCTTTGCCCTAACCATGCCAACCACCGGCCCCCACAGGGCCCTGGGTACTCAGACAGGCCCTCGTTCTTTTCCCCCATTCCCCACGATACCCAAGAAGATCTCTTGACTCAGATTTAAAACCCTGAAAACCCTTTCCTCCTGAACCTCCCTCGGGACGGCCCCCATGGGAGAGACATTCCCTTTCCCCCAAGACTCCATCGGGGCCGGACCAATGTTTCTCTGCCTCGGACACCGGCTCCCAACTGTAGTTCCAGTGGTCACTTCCGGGGTCAGTCTTCGTGTTTTTCCCCCCTTCCCCCCCTGAAACCCCTGTTCCCTCTAGGACGGCTCCCCGGGGGGTGAGACCTTCCCTTTTTCCCCCCGAGAAAACCCCGGTCAGGGCCCAACCTACTGTTCTCTCGCCGCAGGGCACCAGCTCCCCAAAGTCCACACTGTGTGTCTCTCCTAACGGGTTATCCATTCACACGTTTTCCCCCCCCCTCTCCCCAGCATGCGGCTGCTTGGACTTTGTTCCTAGCTTTGCCCCCTCAGTTTGCCGGAAAGCACCACCTGAGACCTGCTTGTCCCTTTCCCCTTTTGTGGTTCTTAGCTCTGCTCTATTTCTACCAGGGACCCCCTCTCCCTCTCTGCCCCGGACCTATAAAATGAGTGTTAGTGGTGCCTTTCCCCACAAAAAAAAACTTAAAAGTTGCTGTGATTTTTTTTTGGGAGACATGCTTTTTTTTTTGTTAACGCAGCAGAGGCTCTGGGGAGGAAGTCCCCCCTGCTAGCAGGAAAATCCTGCCCTGCTGCCGACACGGACCCGATTCCCCGCTCCGCCAGCACAAATTTTTTGCTGCTTTTATCACTTTTTATTGGTACAAAAGGGTTTTCCCCGCCAATAGCCTGCCAAAATTTCGATTAAATTCTAAGACCCAAACTTATGGCCTCAATTTTGTCAAAAGTCTGTTAATATTAAATTTGTTTAAAGCTCAGAATTCCCCAAAACCTCTGCATTGACCCTAGATGTTTCAAAGCTTAAACACCGGGCCCTAAAATACGCCGGCTGCATGGAACGATCAGTAACAAACTGGATACCCTGAGTCAAAGATTTGCTAAATAAACCGGGGAAATCATTTCCGTGTCATGAATATCCTTCCACAGAAAAAAACCCTTGCTTCTGACTTAAAACCCCCCAAACTGTTTTTCATAAAAGAGAGTATAAAAACCACGGAACCTTTAAACTAATTGGCTAGGGGACCTGTTTTTTTTTAAAATGATATAACGGAGTTGTTGTTTACTTTTTTCAGATTTTGAACATTGACACAAAGCTTTCACAGATGTAATCGTTCTCATTACTAAACTCATTTGCCACAATTAAAGTTTTATATTTCCCGCTTGCTCCCCCACTGCCTAAATTACCTGATTTCTTAAAACTTGCCTAACTGTTTTTTTTTAAAATTCCAAAATGACCAGCAAAGGTTCATCTTAAAGACTGTCATGTTGTTAACTCAGCTGAAACTTTTTTAAACTTATAACTAAGGAAACCCACTGAAACTACCTCTCGGGACCAAATAGATGCCCCCAGAAAAGTAAACTCCAAAAAGTTCCCACTTAATCACAAAGGGGGGGCCCCTCGGGGTGCAAAGTAATTTTAAAAAATTTTTTCTTTCTCCCAAGATACTCGTCATTCTCTACATCTTGTCAAGCCCAGGGGCATCCAAAACATCCCAGAGAAGCAACCTTCAGATGCCCACTCCTCCACACACACAGCGCTTCTACTGGACCTTTTCCTTCTGTTATCGGAGGCTCCACAGACCCTAAAAACAGCAGGCCAGACAACATCACCCCGGGTTCCCCCTAAGAATGTCCCCCCAGTGCCAGCAGGAGTAGCCAGATGTCAAGACGACCTTTCCTGCTGCTGCTTTCTCCTTTCTTTTTATAATAAAAGAAGGGGGGTATTTTACATTTGAAAACTCCACCTCCACAGTTACCTAGCAACACCTAGGATGCTCCCCCCAAAGTACCTGGAAAAGGCCCCGGTACCCGCCCCAAATTTTAAAAGGGGCTGTCTGGGCCCCTCCCCCTCTTTGCCCTCTTTCCTTTTTGCTCTCTTGCTCCGTTACCCCAAACCTGCAGGTCGTATCGACCCCATTCCCTCTCCTCTCCCCCCTCCGCATGGTCATGGCCCGGCCACCACCTTACCATCTCTGCTCTCCCCTCTGCCCTAAATAAATTCTCCCCCTGGAACCCCCCTGCCACGCCGTTTTTTTTTTTTTTAAACAACAAATACTACTAAAATCAGGAAATACAAGGGTACCTACTCCCTCCATTATATTTAGTATAGTACTTGAAAAATTCTGAAAGTAATAAGACAAATAAAGAAAAAAAAAGTTTTAAAATTTTGGGAAAAGGAAGAATCAAATATACTATTTGCAGTATTATGAAAATAACATAAGTTTTTGAAATAAATATTAATAAAAAAGTTTCCCCTGGTAGGTTCAATACCGCCCCCATTGTTTTTGGTTGAGAAGGAAAGAGACACACAAAATTTTTTTGTTAAAATCCTTAAAAAAACAAAATACTGGGCCACAGTTAACCTCCTCAGTTAATCCACCTCCCCTAATATTTCATGTTTTTACTTCTAAATTCTCTATTTTCCCCCTTTGTTGCTCTAAACCAGTTGGATAGTCCCTAGTCCGTGCTTTTTCAGTCCTTTATATGGGGGCCCATTGTCTGCCATGTTTTTTCTCAGGGATAGCATTCTCCTCTCCCCGAAATTCTCTTAGCATGGGGATCACCCTTCCTGTTGGTACCACTCCCAAATCCAGTAAATATTAAAATCCAAAAAACCATCTGTCCTCTACGTACGGCTGTTTATGTCTTTTTTCACCAAAAAAAGATCCGGGGGGGGGGGGGGGGGGGGGGGGGAAAAAAAAGAAAAAAAAAAAAATTTTCCCCTTTTTCCAGAAAAAATCTCTTCAATCTAATTTAACAAGTTTAATTTTTTTTAAAAATTTAAGGATTTTATACCAAAAACACTTTTCTATTTGTCATTTAAAAATTTTCACAAAACTAACCTAGGAATTTAAATTTTAGAAAAGAAAAAGGGCCCTTTTTCTTTTCCCCCAAAAAAACCCAAAGGCTTTTTAAAATTCCCCTTTGGGGCCTTCCCCCC
>JAJTUV010004740.1:0-15257 GCA_021653895.1 Mastomys natalensis
GGGGTTTAAAAGGGTGAAAAAAAATTTCCAAGGAGGAAAGAAAAAAAAAACCCCACGAGAAGTGTGAGCAACCAGGAGAAAAATTCACTTTTAAACTGTTACCAGATTTATGAAAAACGATTTAAAAAGTATTTATACTAAAAACCAAAATTTTCTTAAAAGATTAATTTCGTTCCTTTAAAATATATAAATATTAAAAAAATTTTTTTTCTGCCTGGTATTCCAACTCTCCCGCCATCATAAAATAAGGGTTTTGTGCTCTGTCTTGGGGAACTATAGGTCCACTGCAGGATGGAAATAATTTGGAAATAATAATCTTGTTTTTTAATAAAAATCTTTTGCGACCACAAAAGGGAAAAGGGCCCTTTATAGGTATACCAAAAGACTAGGGGAAACCTTCCTGGTGATAATCTAAAACAATAAACCCCAATTTGGCGGCAGATGGGGGGGGAATAAAAAGTTTTCTCATCAGCCCCCAATTAAAAAGTCGTGATAATAATTAAAAAATTTTAGAATGACAAACGCATATGAAGCCAGTGAAAAAAATAATAGAAAACTATAAAAGAAGTAACCTTCTATGATACCCAAATGAAAAAACATTGTTGGGAAACTTAAGGGAATATTATATAATTTTTTTTAAAACTAAGCCCTTACACCTAAGCAAAACAAAAAAGATAACTTACACTAAGATGACTATTCTTAAAATTTTTTTTCCTATACATAAACGATAGAAAAGCCAAAAGGAAAAGTTTTTTCAACTTACTTTAAAATGTAATATTTAAAAAAATTTTTAAAGGGAAATTAGAAAAACAGAAAGTTTTTTTTAAAATGAAACTTACTTTTAAAGTGTGAGCACATACCGGGCCCCAGGGGGGCTAAAAAACCCCTTCCTGCTCTCAGCTGGGCATCCATGCCCTGCAGATCTAAGTATTTCCACCCCAACAGAAAAACACGCGGGGAGTAAAACCCCATTTCCATTCACTTTTCCATCCTTAAAACAGTCTGCTTTAGGCAAAAAAAAATTTCAAATATTTTTTAAGTAAAACTTACATAAGCTATGGATCCGGGGAGCCCCCTTGCCACACCCCCCCCCTCCTCTCCATATTTTCCTCTTTTAAAAGGGTAAATTTTATCCTTTTCACACTGTTGAAAAAGACCACAGGGGATACAAATGTTTTTAAATTAAAATTAAAAAAGAGCAAAACTAATAAACTCCATCTATTTCCCAGGGAGCCCAATTGGGGTTTCTCCCACCAATTCTTGCTTTCAAACCCATCTTTAAAAAACCATTTCAAATATATTTTTTGTCGATTCTGTTTTAATCAACTTGGTAAGCCTGTGATTGCTTATTTTGTTACTTACCTACATCAAAAACTTTACAAATTTTTGGGCTTTTCAATACTTCCCTTTGACAATTGCTTAAAAGGGTTTTTGCAAACAATTTAAGGAAAAGCATTCAAGCTTTTCCCTTTTAGTTTCTATTCATAAGTGATTTTCCCACTAAATCCTTCAAATTTTTCTGGGGTACCACCTTATTCATCTCTGCTATTTCCAGTGACCCCAGGATGGGGAGGCCCTGCTGTTTTTCCCCACAGACTTTAAGGATAATGAGTTAGCTTTCCAGTAGCTCCCACACTCCCCAGAGGCCCGAATAACGGGCCGTTCTTTTTTTGTAGCACGAACAGGGCTGAAACTTGATCTGGAAAAAATTTTCCCTCCTACCACCACATTTCCTATGGTTCCTCCACCCCAGAGATTTTCTAAAAAGGGAGCATAGCTCTGCTTTATCCGGTCAGAACCTACTTATATTTAGAAATTTTCCACACCGTCAATCCTAGGAGATGGCGCCTTGATTTTCCCCTGTCCCCAGCCCCCCCGGCGTTTGGTGCAGTATTACTCACTGGACTCGAGTCAGATTGCAAAGGGTCAACACTCCACACAATTCCGCAGCACAGCCAATGCAAGCCTTTAAACATTGTGTGCCCAGTTTCCTCCATTCTGTCGGCGGCTCTACAATTACCATGCCCTCCAAAAGGCTCTGAAGAGATGATCAATGCAGGGTAAATGACCAAATATCCGGGTAAAATGTACCACTGAAAATGGCCCAACACACATTTAACACACACATGGGTTTTCATTCCCACTTGTTTGTGGATACAAATTGTCTCCTGTCCATCATAAAATGAAATAAAAAAAAATTTAAAACAAACATGGTTAACTATACTCAGAGCCAGGGAGGAAATGAAATATAACGAACATTTCACAAAGATGTCTCTTAATTTTGGTTAATTTAAAGCAGCGTGCATTCGTGGAGAAAAAGGTGCCACCAAAAAACTCTACTAAGCACCTGCCAATTTTTGAGGACTTGAAAAGCCATTTTCCCTTTATGTAATTCCACAGCCATTTTTGAAGACACCAGCACCTGAAGGGGTTTAAAAAAATGGGAGGCAAATTAACACGACCATGTCACTTACCCTTTAAAGGGGTCTCAGAAGTCAATCTGTGTGTGCTTCTATCTTTTTTATTACTGACCTTTTTTTTTTTTTTTTTTTTTGTAAAAAATTTTAAAATTTCAGGGGTTTTTTTATTAGATAAAAATTTTTTTACTTGTTACTGACTTTTGGGTTTTTTCTCATTTTGGTTCCTGTGGCATAGAGGTGTATTTTCTTTTCCCCTCTTACGGGAGACATAACAACCCCCCCCAAAAACAACCTGACCCCCCCACCAACAAAAAACAACCCAGAGGGTTCTAAGATTGTTTTCCCAAAAGTTTAGGTGACAGACTGAGATTTTCCACACTTTTTTTTAAATCCTCCTCACTTACCCCCAGGCCAAAAACCAATTTTCTTAGGGGGCTGGAGAATCGATCTAAAACCTGGACACGAAAACCCTCATAAAGGGATTTCATTTTAGTTTTCTTGTTTGAACGTTTTAGTCGATTCTGAATGCGGATCTAAATAGAACAATTTGGTTTTAAAAAAACAGAACTGTTTCAAAGAGCCAAGATTTTGATCATATGTTCCCCTCGCGAACCCTTGTGGTAAAATACACTTTTCCCAACGTAAGTATTTTTTCTTGGGAGCTGACGGCTGTCCAGTAGGTGGCACAATATTAAAACTCAGGGGCCTTTGTGTAAAGACAATCCCCTTAAATTTGGGCGAGAGACCGGGATGGACTGCTTTATGCTAAGTTTTAAAAGTGACACAGGGTTTTAAACTTATTTTTAAAAACATTTTTTAGGACCTAGAATTTTTTAATTCATCATTTCTTTTTGAGGTCATTAATTTGAGACCTTTTATCCCTTTTTTGCTTCGAAGATTTAACCAGGGGTTGTCATTTTTTTTTTTTTTTTTCTCAAAAAGAAAAAGCATATAAAAATTGAAAATGGTTTTTAAATATTACAGACTTTTAGTAAACTTCGGGAAATTTCAAACCAAGTTTGGTCGTAAATTGGTTGTCACCAGACCCGGGTATTTTTTCCGCCGTCTGCTAAGCAGACATCGGGAAGCTAAATCCCCCTGAAACTGGCTATTTAATCTTTTCAGATTAAAAATATTAAAAAAGTCCTAAACCTTTCTCTGTCACCTATTTCCCTAGTGGAAGGTGGTATAAAACTGATAATGACAGAATCACTAAAAAGTGAGTTTCTGCCCATAGCTACAACGAGGGGGGCGGGGGGGGGGAAAAATGACTCATAGTGCAACACGGGTTGGGCCCTTGGCTCAGACCCCCAACACTTAACAGAAGTCTGGCTCAGTAGTATATCCCAACCCCAAAATTGGGAAAGGGAAACAGGGGGGCACGGGCTCTCGGGCTACCCCCTACCAGAAGGGCAAGCACATTTAATGGAGACACGTCTCAAAAGATAAGGGGTCAAGCACTGAGGAAAATCACAATGATTTTGGGCTTTTATTTTTCATCTATTTATTGGGGAAACATTGAGAAATTTTTTTGGGAAATATGGAAAACTATTTGTCCCTAAAAAATTTTCTGAATAAAAATTTTTCAAAAAAAAAAAAAAAACCCACGAAATGGAGCCCTTGCTATAAGTTAACTCTCACCCAAAAAATTATTCAATGCACCCACACACCAATTTGCCTATTGGGGCTGTGTGGGCATTAAGAAAACGGGGTTTGGGACACCAAGACGGGAACATCCTAAACCCTGGGGAAGGATCTTGAATAACAAACTTTTTTTACAGACTCACCCGGGACATTTCACAAAACTTTCTTAAAACACACCCCCGTTCTGTTCTGACCCTTTTTGATGAGATGGCATGCCCTGAGCCCTTTCAAATAGAAACAAGTCAAAATGTCAAAAATACGGGCTCTGTCATATATTTCACCGGGACCAATTTTGGCTCTGAATTAAGAGTTTTCCCAATGTAAAAAATCCTTACGGCTGGGTCCTGAGGGGGCACCTCTTTTGTATTCCACACTCCCTGGACAGCACAACCGGGGTATTCAGATTTTCAAACCTCTCTCCCCCGTAATTTTCCCTTCTTCTATTTTGTTATTGTAGGATATTTTGTTACCCTTTTTATAAAGAAAAAAAATTCAAAAAAATCCACATACAATTTTTGCACTGTTTTTTAAAGTTTGGAATTTTAATGTCCAAACCCATGAAATTTTTAACATAGTAATGAGTGATAATTAAAAAATATTTTTACGAAATTTTCCTTTACTTTTTTCAAAAGCCATAAAGTTCCTTTGTCCACATTGCACCATTAAGTTGAAATCGTAATGGGCATGATGAAACACCATGTTTTTCAAAACAAGGGGGCTCTTTTAATGCCCATCTAAGTCCCCTAGCTGGGGTTAAGCTAACTATGCAGCAAAATTCTAAATCCACTCGCCTACTTCCACCGAATAATATCTCTAAAATTTCTAGAATCTACCCCCTTTTTCAAAATGGGACCAACCCAAAAATTAAGGCCCAAAAGGGTTTTTTAATTTTCAAAACACCCTGAAAAGGATAGTCTTTTTACGTTCATGAGCTAATGCTATCCTAAAATAAAATACATTTCCCAAAATGAATTGGGAAAAGTTTCTGAGAACATATATTGCTACATTTACAACATCGAAATTAAAAAATTTAAATTACACGGATGTTTTAGTATGGTTACCATTTTAATGCTTCAGCGATGGGGAAACCTCCTTTGATTCCAAAAAAGAACCCAAACACTAGTAGCTTGCTTTTTTCACTCCAGCCCCACCTTCAACATCAAATAGGGTAGATGAGGCACTCTTAAACACACAAACTCCCCGGTGACTTCGGGAAAAAGATATTATTTTTTTTAGATTTTGTTTTTGGGTTTTTTTAAAGTTAAAAACACTCTCAAAAAAAAATCCAGCAAAAAAAACGTAAAAAAGAAAAAAAATTTTAGACTCAAAGTCCCATGAAGCATCCTCCCCCCCGTTTGCCACATAGGCTTTTTAAAAAATGTTTTCAGGGTCCTTTTCCAGCCTAAACATCACTCCCAAAAAAGGGGGGGTCCGTCATTTTTACTGGCAAGCACCATCAAGTTCAGCAACTGGACCTCTTTTACCTGGATTTCTCAAAAAAAACCCCAAACATTAAGATATGCCATATTTAATTTCGTTTTAAATTTACCCCCTACAAATTTTCTTTTGGACTTTTCATCGTTTTTGCATTGTCTTTTAAGTTCTTTTAAAACATACCATTTAAAAATTTTCCCCCCCCTAATCTTAATTTCACAAAACCAGCCTCTCCATAACAGAGGCTGGGAAAAGCTCCCCCAAAAAAGGGGGGGGCCACATACACGAGGGTCTGTTTTATTAAAGAACAAAAAAGGTTTTCCTTCAGTCCTGTAAAACCATCAACAGGAATGCCTGTCACAGGGGCCGGCGTTACGAATACACCAATAATCTCCTGGTGTTTTTTTTTTTCCACTACCAGTTTACACATAGCGTACCAACCCGTCCCATGCACCATCTTAAAAAAAAAAGTGCAGCATTGGGGGCGGTTTTACTTTGCTGCCTTTTCCCCCCCCTTTTTGAGTCTGAGGGAAGTGTGGGGCACTCACAGGAAAGATGACTCATATTCAGCCCGGGAAAGCAGCTTTAGCGCCCTTCCCCTGTCCGCAGAAATAGCCCTGGCAGCGTAAATCCTTGACCGCAGGGTGGGAAACCCCGTGACATAAATTCTTTGCCTTTTTCAGTTGGAGGACCGCTGTTGGGGAAAAATTTTCAAAAACCCACAGCCAATCTAACCTAAAGAAATGGGCATTTGGTTTTCCCGGCCTCATAGGGTGAAACCCCCCCCCAAATTTCCCCAAAAAAAAAGGGCTCACTACAATTTTTGGGGAAGGGGGGTGAAAGGGGGGGACCATCCCAAAAGAAAAAAAAAAAGGGGGGAAAATTCAAACCAAGGGGGGTGGTTACTATAAAAAACAAAACCCCTTTTAGGTTAAAAAAAGACATCCACAAAAAAACATAAACAAATCTAAATTCATGTATGGACAAAATTTTTCCCAAACCATTTTAAATTTTTCCCGAAAAATTTTTTAAAATGACCCAAAATTTGGGTTTGTAAAATTATTCCACACACAAAACAAAAAAATGGGGAAAAAATCAAAAATTTTTTCCCCAAAAACCCCCACAAAAGGGACACATAAATTTAAAGGGAAAAAAAATAAAAATTTGCGCTTATTTTTCCAGATGACTTACTAATTTTTCTTTATTGTTTTTTTAATTTTTTAAAAAAAACTAACCTTACCCCAAAGGGAGATACTTTTTTTTCAAGTTTTAAAATTTTCTTTTTTTTTGTTTTAGGGAAATTAAATTTTTTTTACTTTAATCCCTTTTGTATCATTTTTTTTCTTTTCAATTAAAAGGGTATTAATTTTTTAAAAAAAAGAAAAAATTCCCCGTGTTTAAATGGAAAATATTCCAAAGGTTTTCCCCTTTAAGTTAAAAATTTGGTCTTAAAATTTTTTGTAAAAATTTTTTTTTTATTTGCTCTCCCCATTTGGGTTTTTATTTGTAAAAACTTCCCCCGGGTTTTTTAATTTTTAAATTTTCCCCAAAAAAACAAAAAAGAAACCCCCCCCGTTTTTTAATGCTAAAAGTTAGATACACTTTTCAAGAAAAAAAAATTTTTTGTAGGTGATTGTTTTTATTCAGTTAAAATTTTTTTTCTCCCCTAAGATCTTTAAAAAAAAAAATTTTTTGGCTTTGTTTGGATTTTTTCCCCAAAACATAATTTTTTTTGGCTCGGAGCTTTTAATCCAAATTTTTATCATTGTTCACCCCGTGGGGTGAATTTGCGGCAGCAAGGTTTTTCCAATTAACAGAAAACCAGGTTTAAATTTTGTGTTATAAAATGACAACGGTTTTTAATGTCACAAGCCCACTCACTTTTCTTAAAAAAAATGAAGTTTATTACCAAAAAAAAAAAAAATTTTTTATTGAATCTTTCCCACCTGGGAATAAAAAAAAGGGGTTGAATTAAAAAGGGGGGACAGAGAAATTAAAGCTTTTAACCGGATTTTTTTAAAAAAATTTAAAAAATACAAAAGCTATCTTTTTTTTTGCGAGCCTTCACATTTTGGGTTTTTTTTTAAAATTTTTAAAAAAAAAAATTTAAATTGTTTTAAAGAAAAAAAAAGAATTTTAATACAGTTTAAATTTTAAAATTTTATTTGGAAAAAACTTTCCTTCAAATTTTTTTCTTTAAAAACATGAAAGAAAAAAATACACTGTTTCAGTAAAATCAAAAAAAAGGGGGAAAAAATTATGAGGGGGAAAAAGCCCGTTTTGGGGCCCCCACTGCACACAAAAACTTTTTTCACGTCTTTACACTTTGGGCCCAAAAGCTTTTAATTCCAATTAACCAAAAAGGGAAACCCACTTTCATCCCTTGGGGGGGGGGATTACCTGCCAAACCCCCAGGAAAACGGAAAAACCCCCCCCCCCCCCCCCCCGGTCACCTTTTTGGGGATTTTTTTTTTCCCCCCGAATGAAAAATTTCCCCTTTAAATACATTCAGCCTTCAACTTCTATTTTGATTTTGTTAAATACTTTTTTTAATATTCGGGGAAATTTTAAATTTTAAATTAAATTGAGGGTAATAAGAATTTGAAATTAATTTATTTAAATTTTTTTATGATAAAACATTTTTATTATTGTCTTTTTTGTAGGGGGACCTTTTGAAAGAATTATAATAGCAGAAAATTTATAAGTAAATGATTTGAAATTGGGGGGATCCCTTGACCTCACTAATTTAATAAACAGGGCAAGGGTTTGTTTTCAGAACCCCATTTTATTCAAAAATGAAAACAAATTTTCCCTTTTTGGTTTTAAAAGGGAAGGATTCAAAGAAAAACCAGTATATTGTTTTTTAGTGATTCCCCAAAATCTTTAGGAAAACTTATAATCAAGCACTGAAAGGGTTTGGGGGTTTTAAGGGGAAAGTTTTTTACAATTACAGTGATTAGATTTTTCTACTTCAAGGGGGCACTTTTTTGGTTTTTGTATCCCCCCAGAAAAAATCTTGCAGTAGTCCCAGGAAAATCGTTACACAACTTGGCCGCTACCATTTTTTAAAAGGGGCCCATGGAAATCATTATTTGAATTTAAAAAAAATTTTAACTTATTTTGATTTTTTAGAACCTAAACATTCAGTGAATAATAGAAAAAGTTCATCTTAAAAAATTTTGGGTTTGCTATTTGAAACCTAGTTAACCACAGGGGTTTTTTGGGGAATTTTTTGGAAATCTTTTGGATCTAGCTATTTCTAAAAATTCTCTTTTTTTTGTCCCAAGTCTTTGTGAGTGCCCTTCCCTTTGAATTGTTTAATGGGGAAGGCATGAAATTTAAAAAATTAAAAAAAAAAATTAAGGAAAAATAATTAAATATAAATATATGATCATATATATTTCTGGAGTTGGTTGATGAGTATGAAAGATAAATTCAAAGGAGATTTTAAAAATTGTATATTGTTTTATCTAGATCAACAGTTTGCTAATTTCACCATCTCTCAATGTAGTTTATGATTATCTACACTATTTTGTGAAAAAGGAGGGTATATGCAATTGAATGAAATATTCCTGAAATCATGTGACTTAAAGATGGACAGGGAAATATCAAAAGAGTAGTTTTGTACACTGGAAAAAACTAATTTAAACTACACTCCACTCACACCCCTAATCTTATTGTCCCCATCCTTTAATGCAATGCTGATGAATCCTTAATTCACCTATGTTAATTCTAATAAATTCAAAATAAATACATGAAAGATGAAAGTAAAGCATCCCTTCTATGACCAAACAGTGCTCACTTAAATATAAATGTAAAATAATAACTTAATTTGGACATCTCCACTGTATTTTCAGGAGAAACTTTTCTTCTAATACATCCAAATAACTTTCAAAAAATTTATGAGTTTTCTTTGATGAGACTCATTTGGAGACCTATGGCCTCACCAACTATAGCTTCTGGTTCAGATGATCTTAAGCAAAGAATGTTTATTTCTAAAAAGCTCATGGGTGTTGCCCACGTGGCTGTCTATCCCAGGGACCATTGGATAAGCAATGGTTCAACTAAAGAGTTTATTATTTTGTAGGACTGAACTTCCTACCGATCAGACATTTATAATTAAAACCAACCAAGGAACGTATGTAGAGTTTGTGGAAGACATTTTCAGTAGCATCTAATAATCCCATATCATCTCTGCAATTGGGAGGCTGTTTTTCCCATGGACAGTGCTGATTTCCTCAATCAGAAAAGTTAAACCAGCAGCACCTGCATAACTAATGGACATCTGTGCTCGCTGGAACCTTTTCGAGAGGAGAGCATGTCAGAGATCTCTAATGAATTTTAAAACATGCCACTTGTGGGTGATCATAAGCACTTCATATGTTAAGGAAATTATAGGCCTCCTGTCCAATATGCGATATTAATCCACCAAAATAAATTCGAGCCAACACTTTCATATGCTGGGGCTCTAAAGTTAAATTAAAAGGTGGAAATGGTTATATAATGAATGTCATTTCAAACCATGAAGACAAAACACAAGTCAACCTGCCAAGTTTTCAGATAGTCTGGCAGTCCAAAAAGAAGATGTGGTCTTGTTTATTTTTGTTTATAAATCCAATAAAGTGGAAATGTTTTGATTTATAAATTCAAAGCCTCTGTCCCCTCGGGCTTCCTATGGGGATCCTTAGCCTCTCAGTGTGCTTCCTTGTTTCCCTAACAAAGCATGATTGTGTTGACCTACCTCCTAATTTAGAAGAATATGGACAGAAGGCGTTCCTGTCAGAACTTAACCTTGTAAAATACAAATAGTAGTCTGATTGCCTGTTAGTATATATGCATTCAATTTGGCTAACGACTTCTGAGAGGTCCCGCTGTAAACAGGAACACAATAAAGAGCCCTGGAAACAAGGATGCTGTTTACCATGTAAAGACACAGAAACACTTATTTGAGTCAAAGGAGAACATAAATTGAACTGTTATTTGAAACACAAAGGGGGGGGGCGTGCACTTTATTGTGCCAGCTTCCCAGGGATTATTGAAAATGAAATGGTAGTCACTGATGTACCCACACCTCATCTTCTTTCTGTTCACCCACTTATTCATTGCGCAAATACTAACACCTAGTGTTCTATTTACTTAAAACTGTGCTTGGACCTCTGTCCTAATAAGCACTGTATAGCTCCCAGACATAGGATGTTTAAAGACAAAATTAGAAGAAAAAATCAAAACATTCCTGGTATATATAGGATATGTATTTTTAAATTGAGATGAAGTTATAATAGTGAATGCACAGTTTTTTGAGGATCTTCAGATTGTGCCTTTATTTGACAACTATATGAAAGATTTATACTTATCACATGTCCAAATATTCACCCATCCAGGTATGTGTATATACCTCTAGATATTAAAAACCCTAATTTGATTATAATCACTTGCTTACAGCATTGCTACAATAGAAAATTGCAGGCTAGGATTTCCTGTGAAAATAAGGGCAGTCTTTATCTTACAACATTTATGTGCTATTGTTTAAGTGCTCTTCCAGTTTCAGTCCAATGGAGAATACTCTCTTCCTTTAAAACATATAGGAGGCTTACAAAACTATGGTAAATGCACTACCAAAGCTGGAGCCACAGGTAACACATGACACAATTACCTTTCTATTAATCAAAACGAATAATATCATTTTGTCTCTTCCTGAAATGACACCCTGTTTAAATTGCACAATCTGCTTGATAGAATAACATTTCAAAAAGTCTCATCTTTATATCACTTCGTATTCTCTAAATTACCTTGAAATCTTCTTGGGAGCATCCCTTGAAACACACACAAGCCACTCAAGCGCCGTTGTCTGTGATGCTGATTACTAAATATACATTATAAATCACACCCTAACCTTTTCCTTTTATCCTGCCTGTAATTCAGTATTACTGATTCTTCCTCATCAACCACCATTCCTGTGTTTTGGAACAGGTAATGGGTATTCATCTTCTAAGGACAAGAAATTTGCATGATGGATTGGTAAGATAGAGGCCAGAGGAGATGGCATCTCACCCAAGCTCTGTCACTGTTGGCAACATCACCTTGGAGAAAATTACATCATCACTCAGAACCTAAATTTCCTCACTTAAATAAACAAAAGGGTCCAGCTCACATAGATGAACAGCAAAGCCCTTTTCCGTATATTCCTGTACAATGAGTCATTTTGAAATAGTTTTTTTTTCCTAATCCTGTTGTTGACTCCCAACCCAAAAAGCAAAATACCATCTCTCCCCGTTAGTTTTCTGATTTGCATCTCATTAGCTTCATAAAATTTCAGTGCATACAAGTGAGAGTGAAAGAAAAGAGGTGAATTACAAATGAATTTGTTTTTGAGAACTAAATATGAAATTCACACACACACACACACACACACAGAGAGAGAGAGAGAGAGAGGAGAGAGAGAGAGAGAGAGAGAGGACCAATTCTCCAAAGAGTACTCAATCATTTTAAATTAATCAATATTAAATATTCTCTAACGCCCATAAATAATACAGATTAAAAATATTTGGAGACATACTGACACAATTTATTTTAAAAATAACAACTTAAAAATGAATACTGAAGGCACTGTCAATCTATTTCCTAATATCTGAAAAAAATTAAATTGACAAGCTTCACGTCTAGAATAAATATACCCTGGTTTCATGGAATAAAGAAGAATAATACCGTGGCCATAAGAAGATGTTCTCTGTAAAACTGAATTATTGTCTCCTCTTGCTTTGTGCTAGCTCACATGCTATAGCCTGTTCTACCTCATCTCCTGCTCTCCTTTCATTTAGAAGGCCCTCTCCTTCCCATGGAGTAATTGTCGTATTTGTTAGTATGAACAAAATTATGAGAAATACACCCTGGTCTTTTTGTAGCTTGCAAGTCAGTGATCTCCAGTCCAGTGAGAAATGCTGTGTCAAAATATTAACGTAGAGAGCAACGGACATTAAGTGTCAGTCTCTGACTGCCACATAAATGGGCATGTGCACATACACAACATGCACCAAATATTTCCTAAGTGTTTAAAAGGGAATATAGAAGCTTCTTGATTGACGAAGTTTAATTTACTATATTCTGTTACATGCCCGTGATCAGTACTGTAAAACAGCAGCGTTAGCATAGTCATGTAAAGCATCCACTCCAGTAGCATACAGTAAGATGGCCAAGTCATGTACATCTTCCCAGCCGTCTGCGTGTAAACCAAAGAAAAAGGCAGGAAACTGATTTTTCTCCATATTTGCTTTTTCCCCCTTCTACAAGTCTTGCCATGGGCATAGAGAATATGACGTCTTAAAAAAATGTTATTTACAGAGATACTTGTCTCTTTACTTCATTACATGTATTTTCATAGCAGCATAAGAGAGTCCATGGAAAATGAGAACAGGTGAGTAAGTTGACAGAGACCAGGTCACAGGTGGCATAGCGATTTGTTCTGGCTATGCCTTAAATGACCTTGTGCACCGAACAAACTACTCAAATCCTTTGTAATCTGGTTTACTGCTCAAAAATATGGTGATTTGAAGGAAATTGTAGAATTACCTTTAGCTATAAAATAGAAAAAGCTTCACTCTGATAGAGATGGCTCAGCAGGTAAAGGCTCTTGCAGCGAAACCATAGACCTGAGTTCCATCCCCATGGTAGGTTTTGCTGTAATGAACAGTCTAAGGCTAGTCCTTCCTTTTAGCCAAATATGTGCCAACATAAGATTTCCTTATAGCCAGTTCTGAGCAGTGAATCCTTGAATTAATATGTATACAAAACTTTAAAGCTCTGTAAATAGACGTTAGCCACAAAGCACATAGATCCTTAGCAGAACATTCTAATTAGTTCACAGTGGAGTTCGGGGGTAGGGGGGGTCACATTAAAAACCATGCAGATGTGTAGTCTATTTTTCTTGCAAGCTTGGCAATCATAACATTTTTAAAGGATTAAATTAAAAACCATTTTCACATTTTTAACAAGGGCAATGTTCCAAGTCTAAAATTGATTTTAACAAAAATTTTAAGTAAGACTTTAAAAGGTAAAAACGTTAGGTAGAAATGTTGCTCTAATGTTCACTAATGGTGGAAATTTTTAAGCACCCACATCACACATCATTACTTGGGTCTTTATGTAAATAAGAAATTTCAATTATACTTCAAATCCACAGTCCTCATTTTAGAAATTTTATGCATACTAAAAGATTTTTCAAACTCATTTACATAGATTTTTATAATATGCTAATCTGTGGTTAAATTGAAATAAAAAATAAAAAGAAAGATAAATGTTTAATGCACCCTAAAACGTCATATTCAGACTGGCATTTCGTGAATCACTTTTTCAACTCAAAACTGCCTATGAAACATTTTTTCACTTAACACTGAACTCAGGTTGAAAAAAATCTATATTTTAGAGATTTTTTTAGTTATGGAAAACATCAATAGTGTGTGTATATATACTATTTCATCAGAATCAAGCACTTAATCAAGGTACAGAAATCATATATGTAAATAAAGCATACACACCTAAGCGGGTGTGGGATATATACCAGTGTAATAATAGCTAAACATAATTATCCCCTTGGTTGTACTATATAGGTTTTAACTATCATTGCCAATCAAGCGACATTTTGCAACTTTCTAACAAACCCCCAAGTATGCATGATTATCAAAACCCAAATCTGTGCTTTTCTGCAAACACATGGGGAAGCCAAAAGCATTGTATAATGCCCCGGAGACTATTTATGTTTATATTATATATATATATATATATATATATATATATATATATATATATGTTTTTTTTTTTTTTCTGCAGAGGACAACTTTGTATGCTATAAATTTTAAGTAAGTGGAGTTTTGTTTTTCTTTAATGCCAGCTTCAGGAATGGCTTGAAAGAAAGCAATTTATAGCTACAGAATCATGAAATGATTGGTATAATTTGATTTGGCAAAAAATGAGTTTATATAGAACTTATGAAAAATATATTGCTGTAGGTTGTCAGGAACACTCGAAGTTGCATTAAATCTTACAGAAACACATGGATATGTTTTGGGGCAGAATTCCATAATATTAGAATCCACCATACCCCTTTAAAATATATACATTCAAAGATAAAGTAAGGACTACATATATTTGGTGGCAGCACATGACAGGTGACAAGTTCAGTTTGTTTTTGTAATTGAAATTATATTGCTACATCAATAATATTTTATTCTGTTGAGGTTTTTATTTCCTTCTAAGACCTCTACCCTAGCATATAGATATTAAAGTTAAATTCTATTTCTTTGACAGTGAACTTATTCTTAAGTATAACAGGGTTTATATTCATTACTGTATGGAAAAATTTATTCAGAGAGCCCTCTCTTAATTATTAGCCTTTGAAGGCTATTCTTATTCTTAAAAATAAATGGAGTAGGCCTAGGCCCAAACTAGATACCAGTGTCTAGTATTAAATATGTATTGCATGCTATGTGCTTTATAGAGCTATCCTCTTTGAAGTTCATAATTATACTACAAGATAGTCATTATGATGCCCATTTTTCACATTAAAAAATTGGGACTCTAACTAACTGATGCTCCCTCAGCTACACAGATAGTCAGCATTGTCAAGGATACAGACTATTCTCTATCAAAACAGTGACACATTAGTGGTGTTTATTGAAACCAACATTATCATATATTAGTAATATGTAGAATTATTAAGAAAAACTACAAATCAGTAAAAAATAACCATTTTTATAAAAAGAAAAA
>JAJTUV010004741.1:0-15918 GCA_021653895.1 Mastomys natalensis
TCTGTTAGGGTAGCTTCAGAGAGTCCTGTCTGACCAGGCCCCCTTTGGAGGGAGTGAAGCAAACAAAGCCCAAATTTTGTGCCGCCATTGCGGGAAGAACCTCTAAATTGGACATGCCTTCCTAGGGAGCCTCGCAGTTTTATCACTCGGCTTCTCGAAGTTACTACGACTTTCCTGACAGTTTATCGACTTGTTGGGGGTCCTTCCCCGTTGAACGTCTTGTTGGGTTGGCTTTTAATTATGTCCTATGGCTTAATAGGATACACACCATACCGCAGTGTGTTCACAAAGTACCTCAGGATATTTTGAGTTAGGAAGACTAGGAACCAGGAGGAGGGGTTAAGTAGTGGAAGGAGCTGGTTTCCATGCCCAAAATTACCAATGCCAAGGGGGTTTCCACGCGGAACTTGCCTTAAGCAGTTTAAACACCCCGGGAAAAGGAATGGGACGACACTTGGATATCCTGCAAACATCATTTCTCAGCATTCTCTGAGATGGTGACGTCTTTTGGACTGTTGTGTCTGTGATGTAATTGTGTTTGTTTGTTTCCTTGCTTGCTTTCTTTTCAAGAGGAGTTTCTCTGTGGAAACCCTGGCTGTCCTAGAAATTTTATCTGCAGACCATGCTGGCCTTGAACTCATAGAAATCCACCCGCCTCTGCCCACCCCAGTGCTGGGATTAAGGTGTGCACCTCCATCCTCAAGTGTAATTTCATCAGATTTACTTTTCATAAGAGTATAGGCTCTTGTGACAACTGGATTTCACTAGTGTTCAGACTGTAAGCCTTTTCTGATTACTATCCGAGAAGCCCGGAAAAGTTCTTTGGTTTTTAAGGAAGTAATTTCATTGGAATACAAATAGGTCGTGGAATAACAGAGCACCTTTAGCGATGAGGCCTCTCATTCCTTGCCTGTCCCTGACCCCCAAAAGCCAATGTAAGTATACTTGCGTACGTTTTTGTATCAGTTTGTAGGTTATGAGGGTGGGGCAGCTTAAAAAGAGGATATTTTTAAGGAAATCCGGGACTCGGCTCCTTGACAAAAAAAATGTCCAAGGACTGAGAGTTTATTTTGTGTCAGAACCTTTCAGTCCAGACAATATTGAGTTTGCTTTTTGTGTTAGGTAAACCAAGCCAAACTAGATCAGGAAATTCTTGTGAGTCAGGTATCCTGCTTGAATTCTGTTTCCCAAATATTGGGGTAGTAAAGGACAAAGCAGGGGCTTACTCTTGTTTTCAGTTGCAGAAATGTTTTTGTATCGACTCTCTTTGGGCTCAAATATAAAAGCAGTTGTCCAGGGGAATGTCTACCAAGTCAGTACACAGAGAAACAAAAACAAACTTAGAACAATGTCAGACTCAAACCCATAAGCAATTGCAACTTTGGGTAATAGAGATCAACGAGTCTGGTTTTGGTTTTGGTTTTGAGTTTTTTTTCCTCTTGTTACTGAGAGTTGAACCTGGGATGTGAACACAACCCCCAGCCCTGTCTTTTTTTGGAGACAGAATCTTACTGAGTAGCATGAACTCATTCTGCACATGTAGCCGGGCAGGCTTTGATCTCACTAGCTTTCTGCTGCAGCCTCCTGAGGAGCAAGGATTACAGGCAATTTGGTAAGGCCTGTTCTGTGTGGGGGAAAGTTGACCTCAGACTGCTGATACCCGTGGCTCAGGTCCTTGAGTGTCCCGTTTACTTCCACCAGGATTATAGGCATAAACCACCTCAGATCTTAAAATGCTCACCTACCATAACTCAGCACTACTGCTTGGTGTTTCTCTGGGCTGTGTCTTCAGGCTTATGTGAAATACTAGTACTGACTCTGTTTCCTGCCTCCTGATGGGACACATATAAATCTGAAGCCGGATCTTTTCTTCTGTTCTTTTTTTTTTTTTTTTTTTTTTCGTTTTTCAAGACAGGGTTTTTCTGTGTAGCCCTGGCTGTCCTGGAACTCACTCTGTAGACCAGTCTGGCCTCGAACTCAGAAATCGCCTGCCTCTGCCTCCCAGTGCTGGGATTAAAGGGGTGCTCCACCAACTGCCCGGCTTTGTTGTATGGTTATTAAGAATGATTATTTATATGTTTGTTATTAATCAGATAGACTAATGCTTAAATGTTTAGGCATTACAAATCATAGGGAAGTCTGACAACTGAAAACCCAAAATCTTGCTAGATTGGTAAAGAGACAATAAAAGGAATGGGTAGAGTATCTCACCACATTTCAGTCATTCTGTAGCGTTTCTGAAGAGGAAGCGGGTGCCTGTTCTTAGGTGACATGGCAGATTAAGTCGCTTCTTCTCATGGGTGCCGATGCCTATTTCCAACTACAGGAGTGTGACTGGCCTAAGTGAACGCTTTTAATCTCAGGACAAAAGGTTCCCCACTCCGGCATCCCTAAACTAACACAGAGTCTCAGGTTTCAGAGCATTTTGGATTACCGGATAAACGTGCTCACCCCAGTAGAGCCTATGGGATTATATCAGTCTAAGGATCTCTGAAATTGGAAACGTGTGGGCCTGACCATTTTTACGATTATTTAAGTGAGTGTGTGTGCATAGGGAATGTCCACCCATGCTGCAGGTCAGAGGACAGTTTGTAGGAATCGGTTCTCTTTCACCGTGTGGGCTCCAAGGATTGAACTCAGGTTGTCATGTTTGCTGGAAAGCACTTTTATCCCACGAGCCATCCCACCTAGCCCTGGTCCAAACATTTTGGGTAAGAGAATACCCAACTCTTGTATTGCTGGCCTTTGGTGTGTATTTGGTGGTGTTGTCTGTATGTGTTGGTTTTAAACCCTGACTTCTAACATTGTTGAGCACCAGTCTTCCCCTTGGTATATATCACATTTTTATTGGTTGAATTAATTTTTTTTTGAAGAAGAAAAAAGACAAATCTATTTAGTGCTCTGAAAGACTAGCAGCAGGCATGGCAGTCACAGGAGTCACTTGCTGTAAGTTACACTCTAGGTGTGGAAGTGGCGTGACAGCTTTGACCAGTGTATTTTTCTCAGGTACACTCTCAGTTATGGACAGAATCATGCTAGAATTTTTTTTAATTAAAAAAAAAATGTGTACGAGTGTTTGCCTGCATGTATGTCTGCGCACTGTATGTGTGCCTGGTGCCTCCCCGGAGGCCAGGAGATCCCCTGGGACTGGAGTTACAGATGTTTGTGAGCTGTCATGTGGGTGCTGGGACTCGACCCAGGTTCTTGGGAAGAGTGGCCAGTGCTGTCTTTGAGCATTTCTCCAGTCTTCTGTCTACTTGTAACTTCTTAGAGCATGTCCTCAGGGACAGAAGAGGGGGCTTAAAGTCCTTGTCACCCAGTGAGTAATGTTGAGGCCTCGTTCTTTTTTTGGTACTTTTTGAGAGCGCCATTGTCAGACTGAGTGGGGTGACGCCTTCCCTAGTCCCAGCGCTCGGGGAGGCTGAGATTGAGTTTAAAGCTGGGACTACATAGCAAAACTCCATCTCAGAACAAGACAAGTGCTGTCACTGGGGCTGGAGTATGTCCTTATAAATAAATATACCATGAGCTCTGCTGAATAAAGCGTTCAGACTGAAGTCAGGTGGGGCAGTGTCTGTTTATTTCTGAGGCAGGGTCTCATGTAGACCGGTGCTGCCCTGAATTTGCTATGTAGCTGAGGATAACTCCATCTGCCTCTGCTTCCCGGGTGCTGGAGCTGACATGTGTACTGCTACACCTGGTCTGTAAACCACTAAGAGTCCATACCCAGGCCTTCACGCATGCTGGGCTAGCACACTACCAACTTCCACGCCTCAGTTATCTTCAGTTTTCTTTCCCAGACAGACTCTCATGTAGCCCAGGCTGGCTACTACCTATAACCATGGATGACTGTCAATTCCTGATCCTCCTGCCTCTACCTCCAGAGTTCCGGGATTACAGGCATGTGCATCATGCCTGGTTTGTCCAGGGCTGGGGATGGGTCCCAGGTTTTCATGCATGTCGGTCTTCTAGCAGCTAGGCTGCATCCCAGCTTTTAAAAATGCATTTTCGCTTTTGGTGTTTGCAGATTTTTTTAAAACTTTTTTTTACATATGAGCACACTGTAGCTGTCTTCAGACACACCAGAAGAGGGCATCAGACCCCATTACAGATGGTTGTGAGCCACCATGTGGTTGCTGGGAATTGAAATCAGGACCTCTGGAAGAGCAGTCGGTGCTCTTAACCACTGAGCCATCTCTCCAGCCCTGTAGAATTATTTTCTTATCATTTTTCTGAGGGTTTTTTCCTTCCTTCTGAGTTTTTTCTTTTCTGCGTTTACAAGTTTGCAGTAGTAAGCAATTGTAGAGTTTGTGTCCTTTGTCATTTCATTTCTAAAGTGTTCAGGGTTATTCCCAGTGATTCAGCGCGAGCTGCTGATCCTTGCTTCGCTCTGCTGCTCGTGAACAACTCCCGTCGTCTGTCACAGGTTCACATTGTTCTACCTGCTGTCATCTTTGTGGTTTCACTTTTTATGTTTTAAGAAAGGGTCTCAAGAAGCCCAGACTAACCTTGAGTTTAATATATCTAAGAGACTGATCTTCTGAGCCTCCTACCTTTACCTCCTAAGTGCTGAGATCACAGGTATTTGCAGTGTCCAGGCATAGATGTCATTTCTTGGGGCGAAAGGAAAAAGAAAAATTAACAATCAAGTTCCTTGATTCCACTCCCCCCCAATGTAATCTTTCATGTTGCAACACCGCCACCTTGTGGATCTCTGGGATATTGCTGTTGGAAATTAAAACCCTTTATTTGCTTCTTTCTTTCTTTTTTTTATAAACATTCTTTTTTTTTTTTTTTTCTAAGCTTTATTTATTTTATGTATTTGAGTACACCATTACTCTCTTCAGACACTACCAGAAGAAGGCATCAGATCCCATTACAGATGGTTGTGAGCCACCATGTGGTTGCTGGGAATTGAACTCAGGACCTCTGGAAGAGCAGACAGTGCTCTTAACCACTGAGCCATCTCTCCAGCCCCCTTTCCTTTCTTAAAACTTTTTTTGTGTGCTTCAAGAAGCTACAAACTCATGATTCTCCTGTTCCTGCCTCCCTTGTGCTGGGGTTCTGAATGTGTACCATATCTGGCTGAAAGATACGCTTTTTAAAATAAAAACAGCAGTTGCAGATTGATTTGTGCCCTTGTAAAGGCTGTGAATTGAAACTCTTCGTGTAAAGGCTTATTTCATGATAACAGTCACAGCTTGGACAAAATTGATGTTAAGTTTCAGTCCAGGAGCCTTTGTCAAATCTATCTTTGTCCTGACATCTGTGTTTTTAAACTGCTGGCTTCTAGGGATTTTTACCTGTGGTTACAGGAGTCAGTTTAAAATGTGATTACACTAGAATCCCCACCAGTTAGAATATCAGAGAGTAGTCCCACCATTAATGTCAAGCCCTGGTTCTTTCTGGAAGGACTTTGGAAAACAGCCAAGTTTGGAGAATCATGTTGGTAATCTGGCCGATTAATGTTGCTGTTGAAACTGAGACAGGTGCTTGGTTGACTTGCGTTTGTCTTACAGAGCATCTCTGTGTAGTACCAGAACACTGCAGGGAATGGTAGCAGCCTTTGGTGGCTTTCCTGAAGACAGCCATATCCTCCTTTCTGGAAAGGTTCTTTTTTTTTTTTTTTTTTTGGTTTTTCGAGACAGGGTTTCTCTGTGTAGCCCTGGCTGTCCTGGAACTCACTCTGGAGACCAGGCTGGCCTCGAACTCAGAATCCGCCTCCCTCTGCCTCCCAAGTGCTGGGATCAAAGGCGTGCGCCACCACTGCCCGGCTCTGGAAAGGTTCTTTTGAGAAACTCCCAGATACCTTATTATGGAAAATCTAAAACAAGAAAGTTCAGAGAGTTGCATATTGTGGATAACCATGCACCCAGCACCTTGAGTCTACCATGTTCTGTCTGTTTGCTGTCCTTAACACACAACACACACACACACACACACAACCACACACACCCGCCCACCGCCTCTGCATTTTGTTTGAAACTTCCTTAACTTCAGTTGTCTGGAAGAGTTGATAGTTTAACTTCAGAGGAAGAGAGGCTGGAGGAGTTGTGCCTGAGTCACCTTCTCTGTCATTCCAGGGACGTGTTCCACATGGTGGTTGAGGTTCCACGCTGGTCAAATGCAAAAATGGAGGTAAGAGACATCATCAGACGTGGCATCTGAGTTATCTTCATGACACATTTACTTTATTCATTTCGTCTGTGGGTCTGAGTGTGCACATATGCTGAGGTACCTGCGGAGCCTGCAGTGTGTAGGCTCTGCTGCAGCACAAGTTACAAGTAGTTGTGAACTGCCCAGCGTGGCTGCTGGAACTGACCCGGGTTCCTCTCCGTGAGCAGCAAGCTCTCTTACTGCTGAGCCCTCTACCCAGCCACAAGCATGTTCATTAGTTTTTTATCCAGCCAGACTGATTTGTTTAAAGATGAGAAGTGTTTAGACTTCTGATTTCCTGTGTCTGGTCTCACTGTTTCCCAGATCTGCCTCCCCTGCCAGCCAGCCTTTTCTCTGTTCCCGGTAGCCTTACTCCTGTGCTGCCAACACACATGTCCCAGGCTGCTTCCCCAGGCCTCTGCTTGTCCCGGCCACTGCTTCTCACTGCCCCAAAGCGGCATGTCAGTGTTCGCTCGTTTTCTCTTTTTGTCTCATTGAGGTAAGGTGTCGCTGTGTAACCCAGGCTGGCCTTGAACTCCTTTCCCTCTTGCCTCAGCAAGTGGCTTGTGGCCATGTCCAGAGCTCTCTGCTCCTGAGTGTTTCAGCAGGAAGAGATCGATTGATGACCTTTGCTGAGTTTTGTTTCTCTGATGGCAGAAAGTAACATGGCTGCCTTTCATCACCGATCCTTACTTTGCATCACTTGGAGTTTTTAGTCTTTTGAGACAGGGTCTCCCTATGTAGTCCAGCTGTCTTAGAACTCACTATGTAGACCAGACTGGCTCTACCTTACAGAATTTGCCTGCCTCTGCCTCCTGATGGCTGCAATTAGTTACAGGCGTTCAAAACTCTTGTTTTTTTTTTTTTAATTACAATTATTTGTTTAATAATTTATAAAAGTTTACCTTGTATGTGTGTGTGGCTGTTTGTGGGGGACAGAGGAACACTTGTGGGCCACCTGGGGAGCAAGCTCAGGCAGTTCTGCTCTGTGCTGGCTTGCCAGCACAGCACCTTTCCTCTGGAATGCTGGTGTCTACTCAAGCTGTCTTCTTGTTTCCTGGAATGAGTGAATGTTCTTTTTCTCTTCTCGAGCGTCGTTTTTAACAGCCATCGGAGGAGCCTTTAGTTCAGTTCTCTACATGTTAGGGATGAAACAAACCCTGAAGGAGGGATAACGGGGGGACATACCTACAGAATTTGTTTTCTCAGATCCGTATTTCAGTAGTGTCACATAACCATCTGGCATTTCATTTCAGATTGCTACAAAGGACCCTTTAAACCCAATTAAGCAAGTACGTGAAAAAGGGAAAGCTCCGCTATGTTGCCAATCTGTTCCCTTATAAAGGGTATATCTGGAACTACGGGCGCCATCCTCAGGTATGTGTACTTTTTTTTTTTTTTAGCTTAATAAAAATGAACTCACTTTTGATCAAGCGTTTAAATGTAGAAAATGCTGGCTATCATAGAGCAGAAAAGCATTGGGCAGGATAATTTTATTTTAATGATTTATTTCCAAGGTTAACTAAAAGGAATATGTCTATGTTTAAACTCAGATTTTCTAAACTGTTTCTTTTTCTATGGATTCACGGTCGACTCCAGACTGTACGTTCTTCATGGATTTAGTAGCGAGTCTCATGAGAAGAGGGAGTCTTGGTGGTTCCTAGCCAGCCCCGCGGGCACACTCCTGTTGTCCCTCTAGCCAGGCCTGGGGGCACACTCCTGCTATCCCAGCCTGCAGGAGGAGGGACATAAATTGGGGGAAACCCTGGTCTACATAGCCAGTTGTAGGCGGCCACATCTACATAATGAGAGCTTGTTTCTGAAAAATACAGCCAGCGCCAGAGAGGCGACTGGGCAGTTGAGGTGCCTGCTGGACGCTTGGCGACCTGAGTTCCCACGGTCCCATGGCAGAAGGAGAGAACACACTCCTCCAGGTTGTCCTCTGGCCTTAATGGCCACACTTGCTAAACATGCAAAAAAAAGGACAATTTTAAAATGGAATTTGACAACACACAGCCTTGACTTCTACCCAGGTATCACCTACACCTGAACACTCAGCATTCCAGAGGCTGAAGCTTTCTGAGAGCTGAAAGTTTAGCTTTAGCAAGACTCTTGTTGCCAAGGAAGCCCACATGGAGGTGCAGGCGCACCTGTCTCTCTCTGTTCCCCCTAAAAATCACACTCAACCTGGACAGTTGTCTGGAAGAAAGAGCCCTTAATATCTTTCTGCCCACAGCGCATCCTTATTGCCATTTACGCAGAGGCTTGGTTCTTGAGGTCAGAGGTTTTGTGGTGGAATAGGAGGAGCCCCTGTTTCCTTAAACAGCCGAAACCTTGTTTTCCTCTCTATCGCAAGCAAATAGTAGGATGGTTCTAATTTTTGAATGGCGAGTCATTAGACTTCAGACAGTGGGGGTGCCGGGGGGTTATTCCCAGCACTCAGAGACAGAGGAAGGCAGATCAAAGACTACCTAGGGCTACACAGAAAAACCCTATCTCAAAAAATCGGGGGGAAAAGAAGATTTGTATCTGTTGTTAGTAAAGGACATACATTTGATCCTGTGACACTTACATGTGTCTAATTTAGTTTTTTCTGTGGGTAATGGTTTGTTCTCTATTCATTACTAGGTGATATTAAGTGGAGTCATTGTGGAAGGCCCTAAGTTATTAAAATGGAGGTCAGACTCATCTAGTTTGTTGGGTAATCACAGAGTCATCTGTCTGCCCAGTTACAGCACTTTATTCTGCACTCGAGTTGATTTGGTATTTGGTTTGATGTGTGGTCCCTGTGGGGGAACAGTGCTGAGCTCTTCTCTTCCGGGCTGACTCTTGCCTTCCTAGTGTTGGAAGCAGTCTTGCTTTATCCCCATTCACTTTGATCTTTCTCCTCTAGCTGAATAGGCAAGTAAATCCAAGTCATAAGTGTGTTCTGGTGAGGAATAAAAGAACCTAACAACAGCTGCAATTTAAACCCCAAAAGCCAGCAGCACACTTGATAAGTTCTTTGTGAGATGCTCTGCCGAGCCTCTGGCCTGCAATTTAGCAAAGAGAGAAAGGCAGTAATTTAAGCCTTTCAGCCTTGGCTCCCAGCCAGCAATGATGCGTTCACCATCAGAGGTTATTAAACGCATTTCCATTCCAGGGTCTCTGGTTGTAGAGATCTGTGATGAAGAGGCTCCAGCTGATAGGAGACAGATATACTAAGTACCCAGAGCAGCTAATCAACATGTTTGTCTTTTTCCAGTGCTAGCGCTGAAATTCACGGCCTTGTACATGCTACGCAAGTGCTTTCCTACTGAGTTACACTCCCCCAACCCCACCCTTACTCTTTGAGACACCAGGGGGTTTGTGTGTGGCTTAGTAAGACCTCTGTAGCCTGGAACTTGAGATCCTGCCTCGGTTTCCATTCCTCGTGCTGGAATTGCGGCATGCACCATCATATGACTTTTGGGTTCATAGTAGGATCATTTTCTTGTTCTGGTTTATGAGTCAGGACCTCACTGTATAGTCTTGGCTAGCCTGGAACTCAGGGATCTGCCTGCGTCTGTCTCCTGGGATCAAAGGCATATGTTGACACAAACCCCAAATTTTATTCTCTGTTCTGAAGCTTACATTTGCTTAGCATTATATGCATAATAGAAGCTCCAACATTTAATTAAAATTCTTTGTATAGTTAAAAGTTCTTAATGGGAATTGTAAAGTTGTTTGTTTGTTTATTTCCTTTTTTTCCTCCCAAAACAGAGAGTATGTAGCCTTGGCTGTTATGGAACTTGTAGACCAGGTTAGCCTTGAAATCTGAGATCTACCCGCCTTTGCCTTGGCTGTGCAGGGTTCTAAGTAATGCACCACCCCATATATCCAGCCTATAACAGTTTTAGAAACAGCAGAGCTCGTGGGGTGTTGCACTTGGTCAGCAGCGTGTATCAGAGGGCTGTGCTCTAACCTTCCCTTTGTTTTAGACGTGGGAAGACCCTGGACACAGTGACAAGCACACCGGCTGCTGTGGTGACAATGACCCAATTGACGTTTTTGTGAAATTGGAAGCAAGGTAATGAAGTTGGATTTTTCCTATTTTGAAAATCAGTGTGGGATGAGCTGTGAGCACTGGTGAGTAGTCAGGCCTCCTGAAGGATTTGGGACGATCCTGAAGGACTCCAGCCAGCTTCTCCTGATGCAGGAGGTGCTGGGAGGATTCTTCTATCGAGTGCGTTGCTGTTCTTAAACTCAAGATCTTAAGCTCAGCAAAATAATAAACAACCCAAATCCATGTGGTTAGATTCTTAAGTCAGGATTTCTGTTTTGTTATGGTTCTGAGGATTAATTGGTCCTTCCTTGGTCTGCTAGGCATGTGAAAACTGTAAAAGACACATGACGGGCTTAATTCAGTGGCTTCTACAAACGATAAAGTGGGGCACAGGTGTGTCTAAAACAAATTACAGAGTCCTGATTTAGCACAAAGACGGTGTAGAAATGGTTAAGTACCCTGAACTATGCTGCAGTTTTCTCAGGGCTCATAGATGAAGGTCTGGAGCTAAACAAATGGCTCTGCAGTTTGAGAACCCTGGCTGCTCTTACAGAGGACCTGAGTTCAGTTCCCATAACCCACTTGACAGTTTACAACTGTCTGTAACTTCAGTTCTAGTGGATCTGATCCCTCTTCTGGCCTCTGCAGGCACAAGACACACACATAGTACATGTGCATACATGTAGGCAAAACCTACACATAAAAATTAAATCTTTCTTTTTTTAAGAATGCAGAGCAGAGGGTAGTGGCACAAGCTTTTAAACCCAGCACTTGAAAGACAGAGGCAGCAGATCTCTGTGAGTTCAACGCTAGTTGGGTCTACAGAGTAAGTCCTAGGACAGTCAGGACTACACAGAGAAATCTTGTCTCAAAATAATCAAAAGAGGCCGGGGGTCGGGGGGGCGTGGGGGGAGGGAGAGACTGACTTGACAGAATTGCCAGTGACCTCCACAAGCATGCAGTGCAAGTGCATGTGTAACAGTTCCCCACTTCCATCACACTTTGTGTGTGTGTGTGTGTGAATGTGTATGTAGTGTCTGAGCCAGGGTCTCACTGCATAGTCCATGCTGTCTGGCCTTGAACTCCAGAAATCCTGCTTCTCGAGTATAAGGATTCAAAGTGTGTGCCATCATGCTTGGCAATAAAAGTATTAAAAAAAATTTTACTCGAGTCTATTAAGTCTACACACACACCTTTCTTACTTGTTCCCATCCCAAAATGGAACCCTCAGCTTTTGTTCTGTAATACCGAGTGTCCTGACTCTGGCTGTTTCTCAGGTGTGTGCCAGAGGTGAGATCATCAGGTGAAGGTTCTGGGCATACTGGCCATGATCGACGAGGGCGAGACCGACTGGAAGGGCATTGCCATTAATGTGGACGATCCAGATGCAGCCAATTATAACGGTAAGGAAATGGGAAGCCTGGAAATGGAGTCTTCTAATCCTTTTGTTGGTGTTGAGACAGAGTCTTTCTCTGTAGCCCTTGCTATCCTGGAATCCTTGGGTACACCATGCTGGCCTTGAATTTATAGAAATCCGATTGTCTCTTGCCCTCCAGTTGCTAGGTTAAGGTAAGGGAAACCGGTTAATGACGCTTTTCCAAAAGCTAGGAATGCCAGTTGGTGATGGCGCACCTGTTATTCCCCAGCACTGGGGAAGCAGAGGCAGGCAAGTCTCTCTGAGTTCCAGGCTAGCCTGGTCTTTAGCAAAGAATTCCAGGACACCCCGGACCACACAGGGAAACACTGTTCCAAAAACTTAACAAAAAAACAAAAACGGCAGTGAAAAATGAGCATCCATCGGGCACACAGACAGTTTGCGTTGTAACCCAGAACGATACATACCCAGAGATCACATAAAGAACAATACGAAAACCAAAAAGATAAAGAAATCTCTCATGCAGAGACTGCCAAGAAATTTATGTGACTGTGCTAGTCCAAAAGGGGGGACTTAAGTCCCTCTTTTGTAGTAGGTTTTGTATTGCTTTGTAGCCAGGGGTTGAACTCTACATTTCCCAAAAGCTCCAGCTCCTCGAATGCTGGAATTATAGCTACATGCCACCACGACCCGCCTTGACCTCTTGGGTATTGTGGGAGCAGGAGTTTTGTGATAGAATGCCATGATGTCAAGTACCCCACGTGAATTAAAAGTGTTACTCCTGGATAGGCAGTTAGCCCCACGAAGAGTGCTCACCTCGCTTGTACCGGCCTATTTTAAATTCCCCATCAAGAATTTTTGTTGTTATTGAGGCAGCATGTTTCTCTGTGTACCCCGGCTGTGGGGGAAACTTCAGTTCAGGTGGCTTTGAATAAACAGAGATCCGCCTCCCTCTCCCCCCCAACTGTAGGTTTAAAAGATTGTGCCCCCCACCCTGGCCTGTTTGTTGTTTGCTTTTTGAGACAGGATTTCTCTGTGTACCCCCTGACTGTATTTAAAATGTATTCCCCAAAAGGGGGTATCAATTGTGTCTACTTTTCTGGGGTTTTTTTTGGTGTGTATTTGAGTTCCAGCCGCAACTTGTTTTTTAGTATCTATACCCTTATTAAAATGCCGCTAGATCCCAAAACCCGGGTTTGATGTCAGCCCCTCATTTCTCTTCCGGGTCAAATCACATTAGCAGGTTGATTGCTCCTCCCTCAGTTTTTTTAAATGTAGTCGGGGAATTTTTAAATTTTTAAGTGTTCCTTTCTGAGTTAATATTAGTTGGGCTTCTTATAATTTTCCCTCTCTATCTCAATGTAAAATTGTATTTTTTCAAATGCCCAAAAACTTTCACATTTGTGATGCTCGGTTTTTCCCCCTTAGATTTTCTGTGTTGAACGGGTGAAACCCGGCTACTTTGAAGCGACCCTTGATTGGTTTAGAAGGGATAAGGTTTCCCGATGGAAAACCCGAAAATGAGTTTGCATTTTTTTCGGGGAAAATTTTAAAAAAAAAGGTCATTAAACTTTAAAAATGTAGTGTAGACCATTGTATTGCGTCTTAGTTTTTTACTATGTTGTTCCCATCTGATGTTTATACTTCCGTGTATGTGTAGTGCTTGTGTAGTATGTGTAAGACCCTGGGTCAATCCCCCAAAATTCCCCATAAAAGAGATTTAAGATGCAAGATATTTTTGGGTCTTTTATTTATATTAAAGAAATTTTCTCCTTTTTAAACAAAACTTCCTTTGGTTAAATTGCTTCCCAACTCAAAAAAAATCTAGTTTGGGGAAATGTAAGCGGTAAGAGACCTTACATACTATCCTAATGCCTGTCTTCAAATTACAGGAGTTTGGGGTTGACATTATTAAAAACACCCACGATTATTGGAAAGCATTAGGAAACTAAGAAAACAGATGGGAAAGGAATCAGTTGGAAGTGTTAGCTCTCTTTTTCTGTGCCTTAACACACAGGAGACGGGCTTCAGCAAACTTTGATTGATTTTAGTGTTGCCAGTGGTAAGGATAAAGCAGGTGTTCCCAGAAATCCTTGCCTCTTACTCAAAGATCTAAATAAAACAAGGATGCATTCAGATTTGCAAAAATAGTAAAGTACGATCTGTCCAGAGTGGAGCTGTGATACAGATTAGAAAGGGATTACGCTGTCTTGATAGATTAGGGCGGATTTTTTCCCTGTTGGGCACGTTCCTTCCCACAATCCTGTGCATGATTAATTATGCATAGTGTAAGATGCTAAAGGGATTCCCCCTAAAAGGTTATTAGAGGACACAGTTTTCCCTCCCCCTTCCCCCCCCAGCAACCAAAATACCAGTTCAAGACAATGTATTCAATATAGGATACATTGGAAATATACTTGAATACAGACTCTCTATTTAATACTTGTTAGGGGCCCGAGAAGTTAGACAACAGTTAGGTGTCATTTTTACAGAGGGGTGTGTATACACAGTACTCAAACATAAAGTAGCTAGGTTGCTAAAAATCAATCAATCAATCAATCAAGCTGGGTATGGTAGTACTATCTTTATTCCACACAATAGAGAGGCAGAGGCGGGCAAGTTATGTGATTCCAGGTATTTGGACTACATAGCAAGTTCCAGGCCAACCAAGGCTACATAGTAGACCCTTCCTTTCTCAACAAGTAAAAAAAATTTACAAGTGATTTGCTAGTTTCTACTCATGCTTATTCATCAGCAACTCAGAACTCCCCATAAGATCCTCCCTAAGGGGGCTAGAGTGTTAACACCTCTTGGTGCTCTTCACGTTTGCTTCTCAGGCGGCTCGTAACTGTCGAATTCCCAGTTTTGTAGGATCCTACACTTCTGGCTGCCTCAGGCACTGCCCTTTCATGCATATGCCCACATGCAGAGAACATAATCAAAAATAATGAAAATAAAATCCTTTTTAACAAATTTACAAAGGCCGGGCGGTGGTGGGCGCACACCTTTAATCCAGCTCTTGGGAGGAGAGGCAGGGGGATTTCTGAGTTCGAGGCCAGCCTGGTCTACAGAGTGAGTTCAGGACAGTCAGGGCTACACAGAGAAACCCTGTCTCGAAAAAAAAAAAAAAAAAAAAAAAAAAAAAAAACAAATCCCAAATTTACTTTTCATCGGGTGACTAGCATCAGGGTGTATTACATAATGGTGTGTGCATTGCTGTCTCAGATATGAATAAGTATGTGTGAGCGGGCTGGGATGGAGTCTGGCAGCTTTTGTCAGATTCCCTGGAGGTCCAGCAGCACTGCTTTATGTAGACTGTTTGAAACAGTTCCAGAGAAACAGAAGCAGTGAGCGTGTGTGTCTGAAGGGTGGGCGGCTATTTGTAAATCTCCGCCATAGTTCTTAAAGTTGGTGGGACAGCATATACCACACCCCGTGGCTGTGGCTTTATTCCCAGAAAGCACAGCTGGCTGCTTCCAGTCAGGTTTTGTCCCTCTCCCTGTGGACCGTAATCTGCAGAGTCCCCGAGCTCTGGGGATCAGTGTTTATTAATTGTGCTAACTGCCCTGAATAATGCAGTCTTTCCACACCAGGATCTCATGCTCACTGAACTTCCTCCCACTCATAATAGTTACGTTAATTGAGCAATTAATATGTGTCAGACATGAAACATACACAGACGTGGCCTAACCAGAGTCACTCCAGATAACTGTTGGTACTTTATTTGAAATACCAGGTTCGGGTCTCAATAATGGGGAATCTAACAAAAGCAAAAATGTGGGCTTCAAGAGCTCATCAGGTAAGGCTTCTGCTGCCAAGAGTAACTCTCATAAATTGTCCCCTAATTTCTGATACACTGTGGTGTGTGCACTACATACACACACAGAGGTAAATGTTTTTTTAAAAAAGGGTTTTTAAAAACCTTAATCAGTCATAATTTATAAATAGGTTATTTGTTCTTAAGTCATGTTTTACTGCTCTGAAGAGACACAATGACCAAGACAATCTTTTTCATTATACAAGGAAATATTTAATGGGGGCTTGCTTATAGTTTCAAAGGTCCATTATCATCTTGGTAGGACATGTGGCATTGAAACAAGAGCTGAGAGCTACATTGTGATCCAAAGGCAAGGGACAACTGGGCAACCTAGTGATTACACTTCCTCCAATAAGGCCACACCTACCCCAATAAGCCACACCCCCTAATATTTCTCAATACTGCCACTCTCTGATGACTAAGAATTCAAATATATCTTTCTAGAGAGCCAAAAAAATGAAAGACAACATAATCAATGAGCTGGGGGGTGGGGCCACACTTTTAGCACTGGGCAGAAAGAGGAGGTGGAGGTCGAGGCAGTGTGGG
>JAJTUV010004742.1:0-15861 GCA_021653895.1 Mastomys natalensis
GAGAGGGTCTAGAAAGGTCCATTGGACGACCGCAATGAGGGCCTCGCGAGGGCATAGGGAGGACTATATAGATGGACATAGTGAGGGACTAGAGGGGGATTACAGAGGACAATAGAGAAGGCCATTGTGAGAGCCTAGAAGGGCCTAGAGAGGGCCAAGAGAGGACCATAGAGACAGCCCTATGGAGGGCCTAGAGAAGGCTTAGAGACCACCATAGAGACTGCCATTGAGTGCAGAGATGGAACCTAGAGTGGACCATAGGGACAGTCACAGTGCAGATCTTGAGAAGGCCTAGAGAGGATCATAGAGACGGCCTTAGTGAGGGCCCAGTTAGGGCTTAGAAAGGGCCTAGATAGATCCTAGAGAGGACCATAGAGACAGCCATAGTGAGGGCCCAGAAAACGGACTAGAGAGGACCATAGAGATGGACATAGTGAGGGCCTAGAGCAGGTCTGGTGGGACGATTGAGATGTCCATATTGAGGGCCATAGAGAGCCTAGAAAGGACCACAGATTCAGCCATTCTGAAGGCATGGAGGATGACTAGAGAAGACCATATAGATGGCCATAATGAGGGCCTAAAGAAGGCTTAGAGAGGATCATTGAGACTGCTATAGTGAGGGCCTAGAGGTTCCTAAGAGGACCAATAGATAATGCCATAGTGAGGGCTAGAGAGGGAGTAGATGAGACAATAGAGACGTACATAGTGAGGGCCTAGATTGGGCGTAAAGATGTCCATCCATAGGACCATAGTGAGGGCCTAAAGATGGCCTAGAGAGGTTCCATAGAGACTACCAGAGTGCAGAAATAGAGGAGGCCTAGAGAGGACCATAGAGATGGCCATATTGCAGTCCTAGAGAGGCATAGAGAGCACCCCATATAGACTGCCGAGGTGAGGGCACAGATTGGGCCTATAGAGGACCATAGAAACATTCATAGTGAGGACCTGGAGAGGGCTTAGACAGGACCATGGAGATGCTATCCTGAGAGTCTACAGTAGGCGTAGAGAGGATTATAAAGACAGCTATAGTGAGTGAGAGCTATAGTGAATGAGATATGGCCATAGTGAGGGCCTAGAGAGGGCCTAGAGAGGACCACAGAGACTGCCATAGTGAAGGCATAGAGGGGCTTGAAGAGGACCATTGAGATGGGCATAGTGCCGGCCTAGAGTGTGGCCTAGAGAGACCATGAAGATGGCCTTCGTGATGGCCAAGAGAGGACCTAGAAAGACCACAGATAGGCCATACTGAAGGCCTGGAGGATTCCTAGAGAGGACCAGATAGATGGCCATATTGAGGGCCTTGAAAGGCCTAGAGAGGACCATAAAAACTGCGATAGTGAGGGCCTAGAGTGTTCCTAGAGAGGACTATAGAAATGGCTATATTGAGTTCCTAGAGAGGGCTAGAGGGGGCCTATAGAGCACAATAGAGATGGCCATTGTGAGGACCTAGAAGGGCCTAGAGAGGGCCATAGAGACTGCTAGAGTGAGGGCATAGATGGCGCTTAAGAGAACCATAGATACGGCCAAAGTAAGGGCTTAGAGAGGCATAGATGGAAACCATAGATACCACCATAGTGAGGGCCTAGAGAGTGCCTAGAGAGATCCATTGATAAGACCATAGTTAGGGCCTAGAGAGGGCCCAGAAAAGACATTAGAGACTGCCAGAGTCCATGAAGAGGGGGTCTAGAGAGGACCAAAAGTGATTGTCATTGTAAAGGCCTAGAGATGGCCTAGAGACCACCATAGAGATTGTCATAGTGATTCACAGAGTGGGCCTAGATAGGACCATAGAGATGGTCATAGTGAGGGCTATAGAGAGGGCTTCAATTGTACCATAGAGACTGCCATAGTGAGGGACTGGAGATTCCTAGAAAGGACCTTATAGATGGCCATGTTGAGGGCCTAGAGAAGGCATAGACAGATCATAGAGACTGCCATAGTGAGAGCCTAGCGGGTTCCTAGAGAGGACCATAGAGATGGCAATATTGAGTTCCTAGAGAGGGCCTAGAGAGGACCATAGAGATGGCCAAAGTGAGGTCCTACTGAGGTAGTAGAGAGAACCATAGAGACTGCGAGCATGCGGGCATAGAGGGGGCCTAGAGAGGACCATATATACATCCTAGTAAGGGCCTAGAGAGGGCATACATGGGACCATAGAGACGACCATAGTGAGCCCCTAAAGAGGGTTTAGAGAGGTCCATCGAGACGATCATATTAAGAGCCTAGAGAGAGCCTAAAGAGGACCATAGAGACGGCCATAATGAGGCCTGAGAGGGCCTAGAGAGGACAATAGTGACTGCCAAGTGCAAAAAGAGGGACCTAGAGAGGATCATAAGAGATGGTGCTAGTGAGGGCTTAGAGAGTGTCTAGAGAGCACCATAGAGACTGCCATAGTGAGGCACAGAGGGAGAGTATAGGGACCATAAAAATGATCACAGTCAATACCTAACAGGGCTAGAGAGGACCATGGAGTGGCCATAGTGAGGGCCTACAGGGGCCTAAAGAGGAATATAAAGACGGCAATAGTGAAGTCCTAGTGAGGGCCTAGAGAGGTCCATCGAGACGGCCATAGTGAGGGCCTGGAGAGGGCCTAGAAGGACCATAGAGACAACAATAGTGTGGGCATATTTAGGGCCTAGAGAGGATCATAGAAACTGCCAGAGTGCGGTAATATTGGGGCAAAGAGAGGACCATAGAAACACCATAGTGAAGGTCTAGAGGAGCCTAGAGAGGACCATACATACTGCCAAATAAGGGCCTAATAGGGTGTAGAAGGAACCATAGAGACACCGTAGTGAGGGCCTCGAGAGTGCCTTGAGAGGTCCATCGATAGACCATAGTGAGGGCCAAGAAAGGGCCAAGAGAGGGCCTAAGAAGACTTTAGAGACATCCAGACCAGCATAGTGGGGGGTCTCGAGAGGACCAAGAGATTGCCCCATGTGAAGGCCTAAGAGAGGGCCTAGAGTGTACCATAGAGATTGCCATAGTGAGGTCACAGAGGTGGCCTATTGATAACCAAGATACGGCCATATTGAGAGACTTGAGATTGCATTGATGGGACCTTAGTATGGCCATAGTGATGGACTAAAGAGGCATAGAGAGGACCATTGAGACGGTCATAGTGAGTCATAATGGGGCATAGAGTCGACCATATATACTTGCCCTAGTGAAGGCTAGAGAGTGCATAGATGGTACCTAAGAGAGGAAACATAGTGAGGGCCTACAGGGGGCCTAGAGAAGAACATAAATGGCCATAGTGAGGCCTAGAGAGGGCCTAGAGGGGACAATAGAGACTGCCATAGTGAAGTCATAGAGGGGCTTAAAGAACCATAGAGATGGGCATAATAACAGCCTAGAGCGTGCTTAGAGGACCATGGAGACGACCATAGTGAAGGCCTAGAAAGGACCACAGATATGGCCATAATGGGGCCGGAGGATTCCTAGTGAGGAACCATAATATGGCCATAATGAGTTCCTTGAGAAGGCTAGTAGGACCCATAGAGAATGTCATAGTGAGATCCTAGATGGTTCTTAAAGAGGACCTAGAGAATGCCGAATTGAGTTCCTAGAGAGGGCCTAGAGAGGACAATAGAGACAGCCTAGCTACGGATTATCGGGGGCCTATTGAGGTCAATAGAGATGACCATTTTGGGGTCCTATAGAGGGGCTAGAGAGGTCCATAAGACTTTCAGAGTTCAGCATAAGGGTGACTAGACAGGACCATAGAGATAGGCCATAGTGAGGGCCTAGAGAAGGCCTAGAAAGGACCATAGAGATTGCCCTAGTGAGATCCTAGGGAAAGGCCTACAGAGGACCATAGAGACAGCCATATGAGGGCCTAGAGAGGGCCTAATGAGGAATATAGAGATGGTCATAGTGAGGGCCTAGGGAGGGCTTAGAGAGAAACCATAGAGACTGCCATAGTGAGGGCTAGAGGGGGTTTTAAGAGGGCCATAATGATGACATAGATGTGTCCTAGAGGGGGCCTAGAGAGGACCATAGAGATGGCAAATATAAGCAACTAGGACGGCATAGAGAGGACCATAGAGATGGCCTAGGTGGCCTACAGGGGCCTCCATAGACGGACAAAGTGAGGTCCGAGAAAGGCCTAGATTGGACCATAGAGACGTCCTAGAGGTGGCTTAAAGAGTGCCTACAGATTACCACAGACACGGTCATAGTGTGGTCCTAGAGGGCCTAGAGAGGACAATAGACACTGCCATAGTGAAGGCCTAGAGAGGGCCTAGAGGGGACCATAGAGGCTTCCAAGTAAGGGCCTAGATGGGGCCTAACGAAGAACATATATACTGCCATAAATTAGTTACTATAGAGGGCTTAGAGAGAACCATAGAGACGGCCATAAGGAGGGAAAAAAGTTAGTGACAACAGAGGACCATAGAATCGGCCAAAAAAGGTTCCTAAGATGATCATAGAGACAGCCTAGAAGTGGACTTGAGGGGGCCTAAGATACGGCCTAGTGAAGGCCTTGAGAGTGCCTAGATGGGACCATAGAGATGGCCATATTGAGTGCCTAGAAAGGGCCTAGATGTGACGATAGGGGAATGACCATAGTGAGGGCCTAGAGAGGGCCTAGATTTGGACAATAGAAATGGCCATATGAGGGCCCAAAGAGGGCTTAGATGAGACCATAGAGATGGCAATAGTGAGGACTAGAGCATGCGTAAGAGGACCATAGAAACGGTCTACTGATGCGTGAACGATTCCTAATTGGACCAATAGAAGGCCATAGGATGGCCCAGAGACGCCTAGACAGACCATAAAGATGGTATAGTGAGGGCCAGAAGGGCCTAGAGAAGATCATATAGACAGCCATGGTGAGGGCCTAGAGAGGGCCTACAGAGGACAATAGGGGCAGCCTTGTGAGGGCCTAGAAAGGGCCAGCAAGGACCATACAGACGAATCTAGTGAGGGTCTAAAGAAGGCCTAGAGACCACCATAGAGACTGCCATATTGAGGGCAGAGAGGGAGCCTAGAGAAACCATACAGACAGAGTGAGGATCTAGAGAGGGGTCTAGTGAGGACCATAGAGACGGCCATAGTGAGGGCCTAGAGAGGATCAGATGGGACCATAAAGATGGCCATATTGAGGGCCTAAAAGGGCTTAGATATGACCATAGTGATGACCATAGTTAGGGCCTAGAAGAGCCTAGATGGGACAATAAGAAATGGCCATAGTAGGGCCTAGATTGGGCCTAGAGAGGACCATAGAAACAGCCATACTGAGGGGGAGGACATTCCTAAATTGGACCATACAGAAGGCCATAATGATGGCCTAGAGAAGCATAGACAGGACCATAAAGACTGCCATAGTGAGGGCCTAGAAAGTTGCTAGAAAGGAACATAGAGAGGCCATATCATTCCAGAGATGGTGTAGATGGGACCATAAAGACGACCATAGTGAGGGCCTAGAGAAGGCCTAGAGAACACAAACATAGATGGTCGTAGTGAGGTCTAAAGGGGGCCTAAGGAGGCAATAGGGACGCCCATTGTGAGGGCCTAGAAGGGCCTAATAGGACCATAGAGATGGACCTATGAGGGCCTAGAGAAAGCCTAGAGACACCATAGAGATTGCCAAATTGGAGGGCACAAGGGAGCCTAGAGAGAATCATACAGACAGTCAGAGTGAGGATTAGAGAGGTCTAAAAGGACCATAAGACGGCCATAGTGAATCCTAAAATGACCCGGTAGACTAAAATGGCCAAAGTGAAGGCCTAGTGAGGGTCTAGAATGTACTATCAAGACGACATAGTGAGGGCCTGGTAATGGCTAGAGAGGACCATCGAGATGGTCATAGTGATGCCTGAGAGACCTAGAGAGGACCACAGATTCGGCCATTCTGAAGGCCTGGAGGATTCCTGAGAGGGACCATAAGATGACCATATGAGGGCCTAGGGTTTCCTAGAGGACCATAGATATGGCCATTGTGAGGAGTATAGAGGGCCTTGAGAGGACCAGATACTCAGCCCTAGTGATGGCCTACAGGATACCTAGAGAGGACCATCAAGAGGCCATAGTGAGGGTCTAGAGAGGCCTAGACATGATCATAGATAAGACCATAGTGAGGGACTAGAGAGGGCCTAGAGAGGGCATAGAGAGGAAATAGTGTGGACCATAGAGACAGACATAGTAGGGCCTCAATAACAGCCTAGAGAAGACCATAGACTAGCCAAGAGAGGGTCTAGATAGGAATATAGAGATGGTCATAGTGAGGTCCTAGAAAGGGCCTACGAGGACCTTAGAAACGGCCCCCAAAGTGAGGGCCTAGAAATGCCTAGAGATGACAATATTGACATCCATAATGAGGCCTAGAGAGTCAAACAATGGATTATTTAGATGCCCGTGTGAGGGAATATATGGTGCCTAGAAAGGTCCATTGAGATGGCCATAGTGAGGCCTAGATTCGACTATAAGACGGCCATATAGAGTTCCTAGAAAGGGCCTAGAGAGGACCATAGAGACTGCCAATGTTAAGGCCTAGAGAGGTCCTAGATAGCGCCATAAAGTTTGCCATAGTTAGTGCACAGAGGGGCCCTAGAGAGGACCATAGTGACGTCATAGTGTTGGCCTATAAAGAGTCAGAGAGGACCATAGATATTTCCATAGTAGAGGCCTAGAGATGGCTTAGATTGGACCATAGAGATGACCATAGTGAGGGCTTATAGAGGGCCTACAGAGACCAAGAGACGGCCATAGTGAGGCCTAGAGAGGGGCCCATAGAGAACAATAGAATCGACCATTGGAGGGCCTAAGAAGGTCATAGATGGGACCATAGTGAGGACTAAACAGGGCCTTTGAGAGTCCATCGAGATGAACATAGTGAGAGCCTAAGAGGGCCTAGAGAGGATCAAGAGATTGCCACATGTGAGCCTAGAGAGGACCTACATTGGACCCTAGAGACGTTTTATAGTCAGGGCCTAGACAGGTCTAGGGAGGACCATAGATTAAACCATAGTGAGGTCTAGAAGGGCCCTAGATCCGACGCTAAAGAAAAGCCATTGTGATGGCCTAGAGAGGGCCTAGAGAAGATCAAAGATATGACCATAGTGAGGGTCTAGAGAGGGCCTATAGAGACCATAGATACTGCCAGATGTGGGCATAAAAGTGGCCTAGAGACAACCATAGAGATGACCATAGATGGGCCTAAAGAGGGCCTAGAGGGACCATAGAGACTGTAATAGTGAGGGCCTAGTTGGTGCCTAGAGAGGACCATAGATATGGCCATACTGAGTACCTAGACAGTGCCTCAATGTGATCATAGAGACGTCCCATAGTGAGGGCCTAGAGAGGGCCTAGATAGCACCATTGAGATGGCCATAGTGAGTTCTAGAAAGGGCTTTCATTGGACCATAAAGATGCCATAATGTGGGCCTAGAGAGGGCTAGAGATGATCATAGAGACAGTCATAGTTAGGGCCTAGTGGATGCCTAGAGAGACCATAGCTAGGGCCATAGGGCGGGCCTAGAGAGGGCCTAGGTGTGACCATTGATTAGGCCATATTGAGGGTCTAGAGAGGGCCTAGAGAAGACCATGGAGAGGGCCATAGTGAGGGGCCTAGAGAGGGCCAGGAAGGACCATAGTGATGACCCTAGTGAGGGCCTAGATAGAGTCTAGAAGGCCTAGAGAGGTCCTAGAAAGGACCATAAAGAAGCTATAGTGTAGTCCTAGAGAAGGTCTAGGGAGGACCTAGAGGTCCTATAAAGGACCATAGATTTGGCCATAGTTTGGGTCTAGAGAAGGCATAGAAAGGACCTAGAGACAACTACAGAGAGGGCCCATATGGAGCCTAGAAAACACCATAGACACGGCCGTAGTGAGAGCCTAGAGAGGGTCTAGATAGGACCATAAGATGGCTATAGTAAGTGCCTAGAGAGGGTGAGAAAGGAACATAGAGACAGCCTATGAAGGCCTAGAAGGGCCTAGATGTGATCAGAGACGGCCATGGTGAAGGCCTAGAGAGAGCCTAGAAAGGACCATAGATACAGCCATAGTGAGTGCCTAGAGTGGTCATAGAAAGGACCATAGAGACAGCTATAGTGAGGGCTTAGATAAGGACCTAGGGGAGATCCTAGTAGAGGACCCATAGGTACGACCATAGTAGGGCCTAGAGAGGACATAGAGAGGACCATAGAGATGGCAATACTGAGCCTAGAGAGGGCCTAGAGAATACCACAAAGATGGCCATAAGTGAGGACATAGAGAGTGCCTAGATGGGACCAAAATACTGGGCCATAGTGAGTGCCTAGAGGCCTAGGTCGGATCATAGAGATGGGCCGTAATGAGGACATAAAGAGGGCCGCGATGGGGCCATAGAGAAATGCCATAGTGAGGGCCTAGAGAAGGCCTAGACAGGGCCATAGAGACATCAAAAGAGAGGGCCTAGAGGGTGCCTAGAGAGACCATAGATACGGCCATAGTGAGGGCCTAGACGGGCCCACATGGGCCCATTGAGAAAAGCCATAGTGTGGGACTAGAGAGGTCTACAAGGACCATAAAAGACAGCAATAGTGAGTGCCTAGAGAAGGCCTATAGAGGACATATGACAGCCCTATTGAGGGCCTAAAATAATGCCTAGAAAGGACCTAGAGAGGTCTTAGAGAGGACCATCGGGGACTGACATAGTGAGTGTCTAGAGAGGAACTAGATAGTACCATAGAGATGACCAATATAGAAGTCCTTGAGACACCCTAGAGAGATTAAAATAGACAGCTATAGTGAGGTCTACAGAGGGCCTAGATAGGACCATAGAGACAACAAGAGTGACGGACTAGAGCGGGCCTGTAGAGGACCATAAGATGCCATAAATCAGGGCCTAGAGGGGTCCTAGAGGGGTCTAGAGGGTCCTAGAGAGCATCACAGAGATGGCCATTGTGAGGGCCTAGAGGGTCTTAGAGAGGACCATAGAGATGACCATAGTGAGGGCCTCGAGAGGGCATAGTTTGGACCAAAGTGACGTCCCATTGTGAAGGCCTTGAGAAGGCCTATTAGAGTACAATAGAGTCAGCCATAGTGAGTGCCTAGAGGCATAGAAAGACCACAGACATGGCCCTATGTGAGGAGGCCTCAAGAGGGCATTGATGGACCAAGTGATGACCATAAATGAGGCCATTGAGAGGGCCTAGAGAGTACAAATAGAGACAGCCATAGTGAGTGCCTAGAGAGGGCAAAAAAAGACCATCGTGATGGCCATAATGAGGTCCAGAGAAAACCATAGAGATGATCATAGTTTGAGACTAAAAGGCCTAGAAAGACAATAGAGATGGGCCACAGTGAAGGCCTAGACAGGCCTAGATTGGATTAAATAGATGGCCATAGTGAGGACCTAGAGAATGCCTAGAGACACCATAGAACAGCCATAGTGAGTGCCCCGAGAGGACCTAGGATGACCATAGAGACGGTCATATTGAGGGCCTAGAGAGGGCCTAGATAGGACCAAATAGACAGCCATATTGAGGGCCAAGAAGTGCCTAGAGAGGACCGTAGATACGGCCATAGTGAGGGCCTAGACAGGCCTAGATGTGACCATTGAGATTGCAATAGTGAGGCCTAGATCGAGCCTAGTAAGGACCATAGAGACGGCCATAGTGAGCACCTTGATAGGGCCTAGAGAGTACAGTAGAGACAGCCATAGTGATTGCCTACAGAGGGCCTAAAAAAGGCTACCGAGATGGCCATAATGAGGACTAGAGAGGGCCTAGAGGGGCCTAGAGAGGACCATACTGACGACATACAGAGGGTCTAAGATGGTCTAGAAAGGACATTAGATACAGCCATTGTGTGGGCCTAGAGAGGGTATAGGGAGGCAGTAAAAGATGTCCTATACAGGAGCATAGATACGGACCATAGTGATTAGAGAGGACATAGAGAGGACCATAGAGATTACCATAGAGAGGGCATAGAGAGAGCCTAGAGAGCTCCATACGTACAGCCATAGTAAGTGCCTAGAGAGGGCATAGTAAGGACCATAAGGATGGCCATTGTGAGGGCATCGAGAGTGCCTAATGGGACCATATGGATGGCCATAGTGAGGCCTAGATGGGCCGAGATGGAATCATAGAGATGGTTGAAATGAGGCCTAGAGAGAGCCGTGATGGGACCATAGAGACTGCAATAGTTAGGGACTAGAGAGGGCCTACACAGGACCATAAATACTAGAAATAGTTAGTGACTAGAGGATGCCTAGAGAGGACCATATAAACAGCCACAGTCAGTGCCTTGAAGGGCCTAGATAGGGCTATAGAAACGCAATAGTGAGTGCCTAGAGAGGGCCTAAAAGGACCATAGAGACAAGCCATAGTGAGGGCCTCAAGAAGGCGTAGATGGTACCATATAGACCATCATAGTGAGGGCCTATAGAGGGGCGTATTGGGACCAATAGAGAAGTCCATAGTGAGGGCCTAGAAAGGACCATAAGAGATGTTACTAGTGAGGGCCTAGAAGGTGCCTAGAGAGGAACATATATACTAGCCATAGTGAGTGCCTAGAGAGAGCCTAGAAAAACACAATAGACATTTCCATAGGAGGGCCTCGGGGAAGTGCATAATGGGACCATAGAGACAGCCATAGTGAGGGCCACAAAGAGCCTGGAGAGTACCAGAAGATGGCCATAGTGAGTGCCAAGAGGGCCTAGAGAAGATCATAGAGACAACCAAAAAGAGGGCCTAGATAGGTCCTAGAGAGAAACATATAGACTGCCAGAAATACAGGCATAGAGGGGGCCTAGAAAGAACCAAAGAGACCACCATAGTGAGGCTCTAGATAGGGCCTACAGAGGACCATAAAGACGGACATAGTAGGGCCTATAGAGAGCCTAGATTTGGACCATAAAGACAACCTTGGAGATGGAGAGAGGGTCTAGAAGGACAATAGTTTTACGGCCATAATGAGGCTATAGGGGAGGACTAGTGAGGACCATAGAGACGACCATAGAATGGGCCCTAGAGAGGGCAAGAGAGGAATCTAGAGAGGACCAGAAATGACAGCCATAAGTGAGTGCCCTAGATGGCCTAGAGCAGTTCATAATATGGCCATAAAGAGGGCCTAGAGGGTGCCTTGAAAGACCATTGAGACGGCCATAGTGAGGGCCTCAAGAGGGCCAGGTTGGACCATAGAGATGGCCATAGTGAGGGCCTAGAAAAGGCCTAGATGGGAAACCCTAAAGACAATGAAAGAGGGGCCAAGAGAGGGTCTCGAGAATATAAAGAGATGGCCATAGTAAGGGCTACAGAGAGGGACTAGAGAGGACCATAGAGATAGCATAGAGTGGACATAGAGAGTAACTAAAGAAGGCCTAGAGAGGAACTAGGGGACCATAGAGACAGCCATACTGATTTCATTGAGTCGGACTAGAGAGGACCATAGACATGGCCAAAGAAGATCTAGAGAGGGTCTAGAGCGGACCATAGACAACGGCCGGAATAGGGCCTAGATAGGGCCTAGAGAGGACCATACAGCTGCCATATTGAGGGCCTAGATAGGGCCTAGAGTGGACTATAGAGATGGCCATGGTGCGGGCCTTTGAGAGGGAGTGCCTAGAAAGACCATGAGACTGTCATAGTGAGGGCCTAGAGGGGGCCTACAAGGACCATCATACGACCATAATGAGTGACTTGAGAGTTAAATGGGACCGTAGAGATGCCAATGAAGGCCTAGAAGGTTGGGACATAGATTCAGCGATAGTGAGGGCCTAGAGTGTGCCTACAAGAACAAAAGATACATCCATAGTGAGGCAATAATAGGGCCTAGATGTGAAAATGGAGACAGCCATCGTGCAGGCCCAGAGAGAGCCTAGATAGGACCATAGAGTCGCCCATATTGAAGGCCTAGAAATGGCCTAGAGAGGACCATATAGACTGGGCCAAAATGCAGGCAGATTGGCCCTAAAGAGTTACGATAGAGACTTCCACAGTGAGGCCCTAGATAGGCCAAAACACTGCACCATAAAACGGGCATAGTGAGGGCCTTGAACATGCCTAGAAAGACTATTGAGAACATCATAGTGAGCATCTCGAGAGTCATAGGTGGGACCCAAAGAGACATAAATAGTGAAGGTCTAGGATGGCCTAGATGATACATAAAAGGACCCTAGTGGTGGCCTAGAGGGACCATAGAGATGCCAAAAGTAGGGCCTAGAGAGGGCCTAGAATGGAATATGGAGACGGATATATTGAGGGTGCAGAGGGGGCCTAGAGAGGAACTGAGAGGACATAGAGACAGCCAATGAGCGCCTTGAGACGCCTAGAGAGGATCATAGAGATGACCATAGTCAAGTCCTACAGATGGCCTAAAGGGACCATAGATACGGCATTGTGAGTGCTAGATAGGGCCTAGAGAGGACCATAAAGACTGCAAGACTTCAGACATAGAGGGGCCTGAAGGACCATAGAGACGCAATATTGAGGGCCTAGAAAGGGCCTAGGCGGACCATAGAGATGGGCTAAGTGGAGGGCCTAGAGTGTGCCTAGAAAAAGACCATAGAGACACCATAATGAGCTCCTAGAAGAGCCTAGATGGGACCATAAAGACCACGATAATGAGGGCTTAGATAGGACCTAAGTGGACCATAGAGATGGCCAAAGAGAGGCTTGGTAGGGCCTAGAATGGGACCATAGAGATTATCAACATAGGGAAAGAGTGGCCCTAATAAGACCATGGAGACGGCCGTTGAGAGGCATAGGAGGGCCTAGGGAAAACTATAGATAGGCCATAGTTAGGCTAAGCAGGGCCTAGTAGGATCATAGAGACGGCCATATTGAGGGCTAGCAAGGCCTAGAAGGATCATAGAAATGGTCATAGTGAGGGCCAGAGGGTGCCTAAAGAGGAACATATATAACGACCAAAGTGAGGGCCAAAAGAGGCCTAGTTGGGACCATAAGACAGTCATATTGAGCGCCTAGAGAGGCCTAGAGAGGACCATAGATACAGTCATAGTGAGGGCCAAGAAAGTGCCTAGAGAGGACCATATATTACAGACAAAGTGAGGGTCAAGAGAAGGGGCCCAGATGTTACAAGTTGAGATGGTATAGTGAATCCTAGAGAGAGCCTAGAAAGGACCATAGAGATGGCCATAGTGGGGCCTAGATAGGGAAAAAGAGAAAACCATGTAGTCTGCCCGAATGCGGGCAGATGGGGGCAAAGTGATGACAATAGATAAGGCCATAGTGAGGCATAGAGACTCCAAGAGAGGACCAAATTGACGGCCATAGTGAGACACTAGATATGGCCTACATAGGACCAACAGAGAAGGGCATAATTAGGGCCTAGAGGGCCTAGAGAAGACCATAGATACAGCACATAGTGAGGGCCTAGAAAGGACCATAGAGACGGCCAAAATATGGCCTAGTGATGGCCTAAGAGGACCATAGAGGCTGCCGTAATGAGTGCTATAGAGGGCCTTGATGGACCATAAGAACGGCCATACTTGATGCCTAAGAGGGCCTAGAAAGAGGATAGAGACAGTCACATTGAGGGTCTAGAGGTTGCCTAAGAGGACCCTAGATAACGCCATAGTGAGGGCCTAGATACACCGAGATGGGACCAGAGAAATGGCTATAGTGAGGAACTTGTTAGGGCCTATTGAACCCTAGAGGGGCCATATTGAGGGCTTAGAGAGGGCCTAGAAAGGACCATAGAGACTACCCTTAGTGGAGGGACTAGAGGGCCTAGATGGACGATAAGAACTATCATATGAGGGCCTAGAGAGGGCCCTAGAAAGGAAGAAATGACAGCCATTGTGAGTGCCTATAGAAGGCCTAGAATGACCATGTAGTTGGCCATAGTGAGGGCCTAAGGGTGCATAGCTAGGACCAAAGAGACAGCCATATGAGGGGTTAGAGAGGCCCTAGATGGACCTTCAAGATGGCTATTTGGTGAGGCCTAGAGAGGGCCTAGCATGGACCATAGAAATGGTCATAGTGGGGCCTAGTGGGTGCCTAGAGAGCACCATAGAATTGGACATAGTGAGGTCCCTTAGAGGTTCTAATGCACCATTGAAAAGACATAGTGAGTGATTAAGAGGTCCAGAAAGACCATGGAGATGGCCATATAAGAGCCTAAGAGGATCTAGAGAGGACTACAGAGATGACAATAGTGAGGGGCCCAGAGAGGGCAAAGGGAGGGCCAAAAATTCCTAGCAGGACCATAAGATGGCCTAGTGAGGCTGTGAGAGGACCATAAAGTGACAATAGAGAGGGATGGGGAATCCCTAGAAATCACCATAGAAACTAATAGTGGGGACTAAGAGGCCAAAGAGGTCATAAAGACCTCCTATTTAGGTATAGATAGTGCCTAGTTTGGGACCATAGGACGCCTAGTGAGGCCAGAGAAGCCTAGACAGGACCATAGAGACAGAAATAGTAGGGCCCAGAGAAGGCAAAGGAGGACCATAGAACATTAATTGCAGGTCTATGGGTTTTCCCAGAGAGGACCATAAACAAGGCGATAGGAGAGCATAGAGAGGGCCTACATGTAACTTTGAATGGTCATAAAGAGGACCATAAGGCCTAGATGGGACATAGAGAGAGCCATATGAGGACCCAGAGTGGGGCCCAGAAAGGCCCTGTGAGGCCATAAGGAGGGCCTAGAGTTGGCATAGAGAGAGCCTAGACAGGATCTAGAGAGGACCATAGAGACATCATAGTAGGCCTAGAGAGGCCTTGATGGTCCATAGTTGTCCATATGAAGACCTAGAGGGGCCTAATGGGACCATTGATATGGCCATGTAGTCCCTAGAGAGGGGCCCAGATAGGACAATAAAACAGCATAGTAGTATCTAGAGAGGGGCTAGAAAAGGGCCAGAGATACATCAATACTGAAGACCTAAAGGACATAAGATGGCCACATTTAGGGCCCCAGAGAGGGCCTAGAAAGACCATTGTAACACCATAGTGAAGTCTAAGAGGGGCCCAGAGAGGAACATAGAGAAAGATATGTGGGGCCACAGAGGCCTTGAGAGAGCCTAGAAGGTCCAGGAGGACCATTGAGTCAGGTATAGTGAAGGCCTAGAGATACCTAGAGGGAAAATAAGACGGCCATAAGGGGGCCTAGAGAGGGCCAAATAATACCTAGAGAGGTCTAAGAGGACCAAGAGACTGCCATACTGAAGGGCTAGAGAGTGCTTGAGAGGACCATAAAAGATACCATAGAAATGTCTAAGGGGGCCTAGAGAACACCATTGAGACGCCTAAGAGAGGGCATTGAAGTGCCTGGAAGGACCCAAAAAACTGCCATAATGAAGGCATAGAGAACGCCTAAATGAGACCTTATAGATGGCCACAGGAGGGCCAGAAGGGCCTAGTTGAACCATAAGAAACAGAATAGTGAGGGCCTAGAATTGCCTAGAGAGGACCATAAATACATTCATATGAGTGCCTAGAAAGGGCTATATTTGACCATTGAACGGCAATATAAGGGTCTAGAAGGCTCTAGAGAGAACCAAGAGACACCATAAGAGGCAAGAGAAGGCCAGACGGGCCTAGAAAAAGGGCCTATAAAAGGGAAAAAAGAGATAGCTATAGGGAAGGACAAGAAGGCCTAGAGAGGGAAGAGAGGTCCTATAGAGGACCAAAAGAGACTGCCAAAAGTGAGGCCAGAGAGGGCATAGAAGGACCATAGAGAAAACCAAGAGAGGACCTAGGAGAGCCTGAAGGACGAAGGGACATCCATATTGAGGGACAAAGGACCTAGAAGGGCCAAAAGATGCCTAGTGAGGGGAAAAAGGGGGTAGATGGGGCAATAAAAACAGCCATAGTGAAGGCCAAGATGGGCCAATGTGACCGTTTTAAGGCAAAGGGTGGGAAAAAGGCCTAGAGAGATTTCCCAGAAAGGGAACCCAACTAAGGGGAA
>JAJTUV010004743.1:0-25907 GCA_021653895.1 Mastomys natalensis
TGTTAGGTCCCTGAGTTCTGGGGACATGGCGGAACTCCTGCCGTTTCTCCTTGAGTCTCGGGGTTCTAGGCCCATGGCCAGCCAAGAACCAGGATACTCTTACAGAGTCCCACATCTATGACCCCTTTAGAACCCCTCAAGGCCCCCTCAAGGTCCTTTCTAGGCCATCTCTATTACCATCTCCATTGCCATCTCTATGGCCCTCCAGACCCACTTTTGGCCTCTCTAGGCCTTCAATATGGCCCTCTCTATTGTCCCCTAAAGGCCCTCTCTAGGTCATCTCAATGGCCCTCTCTGTGGCCCACAATAGGCACATTCTAGACACTCTCTTGGCCTACTCTAGTCCCTCCCTATGGCCCTCTCTAGGCCCCCACAAAGCCCTCTCTAGACCCTCACTATGGCCATCTATATGGCCCTCTCTATGGTCCCAACTAGTCCCTTTCTTGTTCCTTTTATGGCTCTCTCTATGGCCCCCTCTAGTCCCTCTCAAGGTCTGCTCTAGGCCATCTCTATGGCCCTATCTATGGTCCCCTCTATGCTCTATCAATGGCCCTTGCTATTTCCCCTCTACACCCTCTCTAGGCCCTCTATAATTGCCCTCTCTATGGTCCCCTCTAGGCCCTTTCTAACCCTCTCTAAGGTCCCCTCTAGACCCCTCAAGGCCCCCTCCAAGTTCTCTCTGCAATATTGCTATGGCCATCTCATGGCCCTCTCTAGGGCCTATCTAGGACCTTTGCAAGGCCCTCTGTATGGTCCCATCTAGGCCCTCTCTAGGCCCTCTTTATTGCCCTCTCTAGGACCCTCTAGGCCCTCTCTAGGCCCTCTCTATAGCCATATATATGGTCCCCTCTACGACCTATCAATGGCCCTCACTATTGTCCCCTCTATGCCCTATCTAGGCCCTCTCTATGACCCTCTCTATTGTCCCCTCAAGGCCCTTTCTACCCATCTCTATGTCTCCCTCTAGACCCTCTCAAGTCCCCCTCAAGGTCCTCTGCACCATCTCTATGGCCATCTCTATGGCCCTATCTAGGCTCCTCTAGCCCCTTCTAGGGCCTCTCAATGCCTTTGCCATTGCCCTATGTATGGTCCCCACTAGCTCCTCTCTAAGACCTCTTTATTGCCCTCTCTATGGTCGTGCTCTAGGACTGGTCTAGGCCACCTCAAGGTCCTCTCTAGTAATCTCTATTGACATATCTATGACCATCTCTAGGCCACTCTAATCCCTATCTAGGCCCTCGCTATGGCCCTCTCTAGGTCCACTCTAGGACCTCTCATGCCATGGCTCCCTCTATGGTCCAAAAGGTACTCTGTATGGCCCCTCTAGGCACTCTCTATGGTCCTCACTAAGCCTTTTCTATGACCCTCTCTTTGGCCCTTGTTTTGCCCTCTCTAGGCCCTCTCTAATCCGTCTCTATGGCCCTCTCTATATCCTGTTTAGTCCCTTTCTAGCTCCTCTTTAGGATCTCTCTATGGCCATCCCTATGGCCCTTCCTATGGCCCTCTCTATGACCCTCTCTAAGGTCCTGTCTAGGCCCTTTCTAGGCCAATTTAGGCCCTCTCTAGGCCATCTCTATTGCCATCTGTATGGATATCTCTAGGCACCACTAGCCATCACTTTTTCCCTCGCTATGGCCCTTTCTATGGTCCCCTCTAGAGAGTCATTATGGCCATCTCTATGATCTTCTCTAGGCCCTATTTAGTCCTTCGCTATGGCCCTTTCTATGGTCCCCACTAGGCCCTCTATTGGCCTATCTATAGCCCTCTCTATGGTCACCTCTAGGCACTCTCTAGGACCTCTCTAGGCCCCCTCTAGGACCTCTCTAGGCCCTCTTTGTGGCCTTCTCTGTGGTCCCATCTAGCCTCTTTCTAGGCCCTCTCTATGACCTGCTCTTGACCCTCATTATGGCCTTCTCTAGGCACTATCTAGGCACTCTATAAGGCCCTCTCTATGGTTTCCTCTAGGCACTCTCTATGGCCCTCACTATGGTCCCCTCTAGGCCTTCTCTATGCCCTCTATATGGTGCAATCTATTTTCCCTCTAGGCCCTTTATAGACCCTAGCTATGGCCCTCTAAATGGCCCCCTCCAGGTCCTTTCTAGGCAATATAGATGGCCTTATCTATGGCCCTCTCCAGGCCCTCTCTATAGCCCTCTCTATGGTCCCGTCTAGGCCCTCTCTAGGTTCTCTCTAGGCCCTATCTATAGCCCTCTCTATTGTCAACTCTAGGCCCTTCTAGGCCCCTCTAGGCCCTCTCTAGGACCTCTCCATGGCTTTATCTATGGCACCCTCTAGGACTCCTCTAAGCTCTCTCTATGGCCTTCTCTGTGGTCCCCATTAGGCTCTCTATAGTCCCTCTTTATTACCCTATCAATAGCCCCCTCTGGGATGCCTCTAGGCCCCCTCAAGGTCCTCTCTAGGCCATCTCTATTGCATCTGTATGGCAGTATCTAGGCCCCTCTAGTCCCTCTTTAACCCTCGCTATGCCCTTATCTGTGGTCCCATCCTGGCCCTCTCTTGCCCTCTCTAGGCCCTCTCTATGACTCTCTCTATTGTCCCCTCTAGGGCCTTTCTAGGCCCTCTTTATGGATCTCTCTATCGTTAACCCTATGCCCTCTCTATGGCCCTCTCTATGGCCCTCGTTTTGCCCTCTCTTGGCCCTCTCTAATCCTTCTCTATGGCCCTCTCTATGGTCCTGTCTAGGCCCTTTCTATGCCCTCTTAGACCCTCTCTATGGCCATTCTTATGGCCCTTTCTATGGTCCTCTTTAGGCCCTCTCTAGGCATCTCTATTGCCATCTCTATGGCTATTTCTAGGCACCACTAGGCCCTCTCTTTTTCCCTCACTATGGCCCTTTCCTATGGTCCCCTCTAGGCCCTCCTTATGGCCCTCTCTATGGTCCCATCTAGGACTTCTCTAGGTCCTTACTATGGCCCACTCTATGATCCTCACTAGGCCCTCTCTAGGCCCTCTCTAGGCCTCTCTATGTCAATCTCTATGAACCACTCTAGGCACTGTCTAGGCTCTCTTATGGCCTTCTCTGTGGTCCACTCTCGGCTCTTGCTAGACGCTCTCTACGTCCTTTCTAAGTCCCCTCTAGGCCCCCTCTAGGCCCTCTCTATGGCCCTCTCTATGGTCTGCTCTAAGTCCACTCCAGGCCCTGTCTATGGCCCTGTCTATGGTCCCTTCTAGGCCTTCACTAAGCCCTGTCTAAGGCATCTAATTGGCCATATCTATGGTCCCATCTAGCCCTCTCTAGACCGTCTCTAAGCCCGCTCTATGGTCCTCTCTAGGCCCTCTATATGGCCCTAACTATGGCACTTGTTATGCTCTCTCTAGGCCCTCTCTAGTCCTTCTCTATGGTCCTGTAAGGCCCTTTCTTGGCCCTCTCTATTGTCATCTCTATGGCCCTTTTTATACCCTCTCAAGGCCCTCTCTAGGCCATCTCTAATGCCACCTATATAGCTGCCTTGAGGCCCCTCTAGGCCCTCACTTGGCCCGCACTATGGTCCCCTCTAGCACTCTCTATGGCCCTCTCTATGGTTCCCTTTAATGCCCCCTCTAGGCCCACATTATGGCAATCTCTATGGCCCTCTCTATGGTCCATTTTGGCACCCTCTTTGCCCTCTCTAGGCCGTCTCTCTGGCCCTCTCTATGGGCCCCCCTCTGGGCCCCTCTCTTAGCCCCCTCAAGAACCTCTCTATGATCCTCTCTATGGCCCCCCTCTAGGACTCCTCTAAGCCCTCTCTATAGCCCTCTCTATGGTCCCCTCTAGGCCCCTCTATAGGACTCTTTATTCCCCTTTCTATGGCACCCTCTTGGATGCCTCTAGGCCCCCTAAAGTTCCTCTCTAGGCCATCTCTATTGCCATCTGTGTGACCATCTCTAGGCCCCTCTAATCCTTTTCTAGACCCTCGCGATGGCACTCTCTATGGTCCCCTCTTGACCCTCTCTAGGCCTTCTCTAGGCCCTTACTATGGCACTCTCTATGGTCCCTTCTAGGGTCTTCTTGTCCCTCTCTATGGCCCCCGTTTTGTCCTCTCTAGGCCCTCTCTAATCCCTCTCTATGGCCCTTTCTATTGTCCTGTCTAGGCCCTTTCTAGGCCCTGTCTAGGCCCTTTCTAGGCCCTCTTTAGGCCCTCTCTATGGCTATCCCTGTGGCCCTTTCTATGGCCCTCTCTAGGCCCTCTACGGCCCTCTCTATGGTACTGGATAGGCCCTTTCTAGGATATCTTTAGGCCCTCTCTAGGCCATCTCTATTACCATCTCTATGGCGGTCTCTAGGCACCACTTGACTCTCTTATTTTCCCTCGCCCTTCCTATGGTCCCATCAAGGCCCTCCTTATGGCCCTCTATATGGTCCCCTCTGGGCTCTTGATAGGCCCTCGCTATGGCCCTCTATATGTCCCCATCTAGGCCCCGTTAAGGTCCGCTCTAGGCCATGTCTATGGCAATATCTATGGCACTCTCCAGGCCCCTCTAGTCCCTCTCTATGGCCCTCTCTATGGTCCCTCTTGGCCCTCTCTAGGCCTTGTCTAGGCCCCTCTCTATGGTCCCACCAGGGCCTTTCTAGGCCCTCTCTATGGCCTCTCTACAGTTTCTTATAGGCCGCTCTAGCCCCTGTCTATGTCCCTCTCTATGGACTGCTTTAGGCTCTCTCTAGGCCCTCACTATGGCCCTCTCTATGTTTCCTTCTAGGCCCTCTATAAGCCCTATCTAGGGCCTCTAATTGGCCATATCTCTGGTACCATCTAGGCCCTCTCTAAGACCTCTCTATGACCTCCAATGGCCATCTCTATGGTCCTGTCTAGGTCCTTTCTAGGTCCTCTATGTGGCCATCACTATAGCCTTTGTTATGTCCCTCTCTAGGCCCTCTTGAGGCCATCTCTATTGATACCTCTATGGCCGTCTCTAGGCCCTGCTATGGTCTCACTAGGCCCTTGATATGACCCTCCCTTTGGTCCCCTCTAGGCACTATCTAGGACCTCTCTATGGAGATCTCTATAGCCCTCTCTATGGTCCCTTCTAGGTGTCCCTATGCCCTCTCTAGTCCCTTTCTATGCCCTTCTCTGGGCCCTCTTTATGGAACCCCTCTATGCCCCCTCTAGGCACTCTCTATAGTCCTCTCTAGGCCGCACTATGACCCTCTTTTTGTCCCTCATTATGCCGTCTCTAGGCCCTCTCTAGTCCCTCTCTATGGCCCTCTCTATGGTCCTGTCTAGGCCTTTTCTAGGCCATCTCTAGCCTCTCTATGGCCATCCCTATGGCCCTTTCTATGGCCCACTCTAGGCCCTATCTAGGCCCACTCTAAGGCCCTCTCTATGGTACCCTCCAGGTCCTATCTAGGCCCTCGCTATGGGCCTCTCTATGGTCCCATCTCGGCCCCCTCAAGGTCCTCTCTAGGCCATCTCTATTGCCATATCTATGGCCGTCTCTAGGCCCCTCAAGGCCCTCTATTTGTCCCTTGCTATGGCCCTCCCTATGATCCCTTCTAGGCACTCTCTGCGGTGACCTCTATGGTCCTCACTATGCTCCCCACTAGGCCTTCTCAAGGCCCTCTCCATGGTCTCTCTATGTCCCCCTCTAGGACTCCTCTAGGCACCATCCAGTTCCTCTTTAGGATCTCACTATGGTCCCCACTATGGCCCTCTCTAGGCACTCTCAATAGCCCTCTCATGGCCCTCTCTAAGGCTCTCTCTATAACCCCTCTAGGCCCTCTCTATGACCTTCTTTAGGCCCTCTCTTGGCCCTCACAGGGCCCTCTCTCTATGCCCTCACAATGGCCATTTCTGTGGCCCTCTCTATGTTACCCTCTAGGCCCTCTCTAGGCACTCTCTATGGTCTCAACTAGGTCCTCTTGAGGCCCTCTTTATCGCCCTATCTATGGCCTCTCTATGACCCCCCTAAGCCCCATCAAGATCCTCTCTAGGCCATCTCTATTGCAAAATCAATGGCCATCTCTAGGCCCCTCTAGTCAATCACTATGGCCATTTCTATGGCCCTCTCTATGGTCCCCTCTAGGCCCTCCTAGGCCCTCTCATGGTACCCTCTAGGTCCTCCCTAGGCCCTCTTTATTGCCCTGTCTATGGCCCCTCTTAGGACCTTTCTAGGCCCTCACGAGGTCCTCTCTAGGCCATCTCTATTCCCAAGACTATGGCCATCTCTAGGACCTCTCTATTGCCATCTCTATGGTCTCCTCTAGGACCTCTCTAGGCTCATGCGATGGACTTCTCTATGGTCCTCACTAGGCCCTCTCTAGGCCCTCTATATGCCCTGTCTTGGCCCTCTTTATGGTCCTTTCTAGGCCCTTTCTAGGTGTTCTCCAGGACCTCTCTAGGCATTCTTTATGGCATTCCCTGTGGTCCCCTCTAGACCCTTTTTAGGCCCTCTCTGTGGCCCTCTCTAGCCCCTCTCAATGGACCACTCTAGGCCCTCTCTAGTCCTGCATCATTGCCCCCCCCACGACTCCTCCAGACCCCTCAAGGCTCTCTCTAGGCCCTCTCTAGTCCCTCTCTATGCCCTCTCTAGGCACTCTCTTTGTTCCTCTTCATGGTCCCATATAGTCCAGCACTCTGGCCCTCTTTATGGTTCCTTCTAGGCCTTCTCTAGGCCCTTCGCTATTGCCCTCTTTAGGGTCCCCATTATTCCCTCACTACGGCCCTCATAATGGTCCACTTTATGATCTCTGTAGGCCCTCTCTACTGCCATTTGTATGGCCTTCTCTGTGACCCATCTAGGTCCACTCTAGGCACTATCTATGGTCCTCTCTAGGCCCTTTCTAGGCTCTCTCTATGCCCTCTCTATGGCCTTCTCTATGTTCCTGTCTAGGCCGTCTCTAGGCCCTCTCTATGCCCTTTTTATGGCCTTCACTATGGTCCCCTATAGTCCCGTTCTAGGCCCTCTCTATGCACTCTCTATGGTCCTCTCTACGCCCTCTCTTTGGTCCCCTCTAGGCGATTTCTAGACCATCTCTATGTACTTTTGTAAGCTCTGTCTATCGCCCTCTCTATGGTCCCCTAGGCCCTCTCTAGTCCCTTTTTATGGCCCTCTCTTTGTCCCTATCTAGGCCCCCTCAAGTTTCTCTCTATTCCATCTCTGTGGCTATCTCTATGCACCCTCTAAGCCCTACCTACGCACTCTCTATGGTCCTCTCTAGGCCCTCTCTATGGTCCCCTTAGGCTCTCTCTATGGCCCTATCTGGTCCCTCCCTAAGGAACCCTCTAAGCCCCCTCTAGGCACACTCTAGGCAATCTCTATGGTCCTCTCTAGGTCCTCTCTATGGCCCTAATGCCCTCTCTATGCCTATCTAGTCCCTCAGTATTGCTCTCTCTATGGTCTTGTCTAGGCCCTTTCTAGGTGTTCTCTAGGCCCTCTCTATGGTCATCCCTATAACACTCTCTATGGTCCCCTTCTATGCCCTCTCTATGGCGATCTTTATGGCCCTCTCTATGGTACCTCTATTCCATCTCTAGGTCCTCTCTATGGCCTTCTCTATGGTCCCCTCTTGGCCCTTCTAGGCCCTTGCTATGGCCCTCTATATGGTCCATTCTAAGGCCTTTCTATACCCTCTCTATGCCCCTCTCTAAAGTTCCTTCTAGGCTCTCTCTACGGCCTCTCTATAGTCCTCAATATGGATCCCTTAATGCCCACTCAAAGCCCTTGCTATTGCGATGTCTATGGCACTCTTTATGGTCTCCTCTAGGCCCTTCTAGGACCTGTCTATGGCCCACTCTAAGGTCACCCCTAGTCCTACCCTTGGTCCTAGCAATGGACCTCTCTATGGTCCTTTCTAGGCCCACTCTAGGACCTCCCTCGCCCTCTAAATGGCCCTCTCTATGGACCCTTCTAGGTCCACTCTAGTGCTTCTCTAGGCCCTCTCTATGGTCCTTTCTAGGACCTCTCTAGACCCTCTCTAGGCTCTCCCTCAGCCCTCAATATGGTCCTCTCTATGGCCCTCTCTAGAACCTATCTTAGCCCTTATGGCCTTCTCTATGATCCTCTCTAGGTCCTCTCGAAGCCCTCAATGTGGCCGTCTCTATGGTCCCAACTAGACTCTCTCTAGAACCTCATTATGGCCATTTCTATAGTCCTTTCTAGGACCTCTCTTGGCACTCACAATGGCTGTATCTTAGGTCCTCTCAAGGCCCTCTCTTAGACCGTACAATGGTCATCTGTATAGTGAGCTCTAGGCTCCCTATAGGCCTTAACTTTGGCCATCTCTATGGTACTCACTAGGCCACATCTAGGCCCTCACTTAGCCATCTCTATGGTCCCTCATGTCCTTCTCTAAGCCATCTCTAGGCCTTCTCTGGCCCTCTCTATGATCATTTCTGGTTCCACTCTAGCCCTCACTAGGCCCTCACTATGGCCGTCTCTATGTTTCTCTTTAGACCACTCTAGGCCTTTTCTGTACCCTGTCTAGACCCCTTTCTGGTCTTCTCTATGGTCCTCTCTAGGCCCCACTTGGCCCTCACTATGGCCATTTGTATGACACTCTCTTGCCTGTCTCTCAGCCCTCACTATGTCTGTCTCTATGGTCCTCTCTATGACTCCCTAGGTCATCACTAGGCACTCTCTAGTCCCTCACTATTGCCATCACTATGGTTCTCTCTATGTGTCTCTAGGCCCTCACTAGGGCTATCTATATTGTCCTCTCTAGGACCTCTATAGACCCTTTGTAGGCCCTCCAGGCCCTCAATATGGCCGTATACTTGGTCCTCACTAGAACCTAACTTAGCCCTCACTATTGCCAAATCTATGGTCCTTTCTAGGCCCCTTCTAGGCCCTCACTATGGCTGTCTCTATGGTCCTCTCTAGCTGTGTCTAGGACCTCTCTATGGTCGTCTCTATGGTCCTATCTAGGCCCTCTCTAGACTCTCACTATGGCCGTATCTATGGTTTTCTCTAGGAACTCTCTAGGGCTTTCTAGTCCCTCTCCAGGCCATCACTATTGCTATATCTATGGTCCTCTCTAGGCCCTCACTAGGCCCTCTCTCTACCCTCTATAGGCCCTCTCTATGGTCATATATATAGTCCTTTCTAGGTCCCTTCTATCACGCAGTCTGAACGTCTTTAAGGTCTTCTCTAGGCCCTATCTAGGTCTTCAATATGGCCACCCTATGGCCTCATCTGGCCCTCTCTAGGACCTCACTATGGCCTCTCTATGGTCCACTCTAGGTCCTCTCAAGGCCCTTACATTGGTCATCTCTATGGTGAGCTCTCGTCCCCCTCTAGGTCCTCACTATGGCCATCTGTATGGTCCTCTCTAGGCCCTGTCTAGGCCCTTACAATTGTCGTCTCTATGGTGAGCTCTAGGACCCATGTAGATGCTCATTATGGCAGTCTCTATGGTATTCACTAGGCCACATCTAGGCCCTCACTATGGCCATCTCTATGGTCCTCTCTAGGCCATCTATGAGCCCTCTCTTGGCCCTTTCTAGGCCCTATCTATGGTCATCTCTATGATCGTCTCTAGCCCTCACTAGGCTTTCACTATGGCCGTCTCTATGGTCCTCTTTAAGAACTCTCAAGGACATCTTAGCCCTCTCTAGGCCCTCTCTATGATCTTCTCTATGGTCCTCTCTATGCCCCCTCTTGGCCCTCACTATTCCCATCTCTATGGTCCTCTCTAGGCCTTCTCTAGGCCCTCACTCCGTCTTTCTCTATGGTCCTATCTACGACCTTTCTAGACCATGTCTAGACCCTCTATAGTTCACCAATATGCCCTTCATTGTGGTCCTCTCTATTCATGTCTAGGCCCTCACTAGGGCTGTTTCTATGGTCCTCTTTAGAACCTCTCTAGACCCTCTATAGGCCCTCATGAGGCCCTCACTATGGCAGTCTCTATGGTCCTTTTTAGGCCCTCTCAAGGCCCTCAATATGGCAGTCTCTATAGTCTTTTCTAGGCCGTCTATAGGCAATCACTATTGCTGTCTCTATAGTCCTTTCTAGGGTCTCTCTATGCACTTACTATGGCCATCTCTATGGTTCTCTCTAGGCCCTCTCTATGCCCTGACTATGGCCATCTCTAGATCTACTCTAGGCCCTCTCTAGGCCCTAACAAGGCAATCTCTATGGTCCCATCTAGGCCCTCTCTAGGTCCTCAATATGGCTGTCTCTGTGGTCGTGTCTCAGCCTTCTATGCCCTCACTATGGCCATATCTATCGTCCCATCTAGGCCATCTCTAGGCCCTCAGTATAGCAGTCTCTATGGTGCTCTCCGGGCCTCTCTAGGCCCTCACTATGGCTTTCTCTATGGTCCTCTCTAGGCCGTCTCTAGGACCCCTCTATGGTCCTATCTAGGCTCTCTCTAGACTCTCACTATGGCCATATCTATGGTCCTCTCTAGGACCTCTCTAGGCCCTTTCTTGACCTTCTCTAGACTGTCACTATGGTCCTCTATAGGACCTTTCTAGACCCTATCTTGGCCCTATCTAGACCCTCTCTATGGTCATCTATATGGTCCTCTCTAGGCCCCATCTATGCACGCAGTCTGACAGTCTTAAGGTTCTTTCTAGTTACTATCTAGGCCCTCACTATGACCGTCTCTATGGTCCATCTAGACCTTCTCTAGGCCCTCATTATTGCCTTCTCTATGATCCTCTCTAGGCCCAATCTAGGCACTCAGTATGGACATGTCTATGGAACTTTTAGCCATCTCTAGGCCTTCACTATTGCCTTCTCTATGGTGCTCTCTAGGCCACATCTAGGCCCTCACTATGCCCATCTTCATGGTTCTTTTTAGGCCACCCCTAGGCCCTCACTATGGCCATCTCTATGGTCCTCTTGGCCATCTCTAGGATCTCTCTATGGTCGTCTCTATGGTCCTATCTAGACCCTCTCTAGACCCTTACTATGTTCATTTTTAGGGTCCTCTCTAGGACCTCCCTAGGCCTTTGAAATCCATCTCTAGGACCTCATATGGCTGTCACTAAAGTCTTCTATAAGACATCTATATGCCCTCTCTTGTCCCTCTCTTTTGTGCTCTCTATGGTCATTTCTAGGCCCCCTCTAGGCCCTCACTATGGCCATTTCTTTGGTCCTCTCTAGACCATCTCTAGTCCTCACTAGGACTGTCTCTATGGTCATCTCTAGGACATTCCTAGGCTCTCTCTATTGACATCATTATGGTCCTATTTCGGCTCTCTCTAAGCCTTCACTTTGGCCATCTTTATGGTCCTGTTTAGGCCTTCTCAAGGCCCTCAATATGGCCGAATCTTGGTCTCACCTAACTCCTCTCTATGCCATCACTACGGCCATCTCTATGGTTTTTATTAGGCCCTCTCTAGGCAATCACTATGACTGTCTCTGCGGTCGTATCTTGGCCCTCACTAGGCCCTCACTATTGCTGTCTCTATGGTCCTCTCTAGGCCCTCTCTTAGTCCTCATTATAACCGTACTATTCCTGTCTAGGCCTTCTCTAGGACCTCACCATATCTGTCTTTAAGGTCCCATCTAGGATCTCTCTAGGCCCTTAATATGGCCATCTCTATGGTCCCAAGTAGGCCCTCAATAGGCCCTCACTATGTCTGTCTCTATAGTCTTTCTAGGCTCTCTTTAGGCACTCACTATGCCTGTCTCTATGGTCCTCTCTAAGACCTCTCTATGCCCTCAATATGACAATTTCTATGGACCTCTATTGGACCTCTCTAGACCCTATTTCAGCCCACTCTAAGCCCTCTCTATGGTCATCTATACCGTCCTCTCTAGGCCCCTTCTATGCATGCAATCTGACAGTCTTTAAGGTTCTTTCTAGGTCCTATCTAGTCCCTCACTTTGACCTTTATGGTCCCATCTAGGCCCTCACTAGGCCCTCACTATGTCCGTCTCTATAGTCCTTTCTAGGCTCTCTCTAGGCCCTGACTATGGCCGTCTCTATGGTCTTCTATAGGCCTTCTCTATCCATAACTAGGCAGTCTCTATGGTTCCATTTAGGCCCTCAATATGGCCCTCTCAATGGTCCAATCTTGGCCCTTCTAAGCCCTCATTATGGCCATCTTTATCATCCCCTGTAGAACCCCTCTAGGCCCTCACTAAGCTGTATCTATAGCGTCCTCTCTAGGCCGTCTCTAGGACCTCTCTATGATCATCTCGATGGTCCTATCTAGGCCGTCTCGAGGACCTCACTATGATTGTCTCTGTGGTCCTATCTAGGCCTTCTCTATGGCAGTATCTATGGTTCTCTCTATGCCCTCTAAAAGTCCTCACTATGGCCATCACTATGGTCTTCTCTATGTCCTATCTGGGCCCTCACTAGGCAGTCTCAATAGTGCCATCAAGACCTATTCTAGGCCCTCACTATGACTTTTTCTACGGTCCCATCTCGGCTGGCCCTAGCCCCTCACTAGGACCCCATCTCTATGGTCCCATCTCTTCCTTTCTAGGCCCCTTACTATGGTTGTCTCTAAGGTCCCATCTAGGCCCTAACTAGGCCCTCACTGTGGCCATCTTTATGGTCCTCTGTAGGCCCTTTCTTGGCACTCAATATTGCTTTCTCTATGGTGCTCACTAGGCCCCTTCTAGGCTCTCACTATGATCATCTTTATGGTCCTTTCTAGGCCCCCTCTAGGCCCTCACTATGGCCGTCTCTATGGTCTTCTCTAGGCCATATCTAGGACCTCTTTATGGTAGTCTCCATGGACCTATCTAGGCCTTCTCTAGACTCTTACTTTGTCATATCTGGGGTCCTCTCTAGGAACTCTCTAGGCCCTTTCTAATCCCTCTCTAGGACCTCACTATGGCTGTTCCTATGGTCCTCTATAAGACATCTATAGGCCCTCTCTAGTCCCTCTCTATTGTGGTCTGTATGGTCATTTCTAGGCCCCATCTTGGACCTCACTATGGCCATTTCTATGGTCCTCACTAGACCATCTCTAGGCCTCACTAGGGTTGTCTCTATGGTCATCTCTAGGACCTTCCTAGGCCCTCTGTAGACCCTCTCTATGCCCTCTCTTTTGACATCATTATCGTCCTATTTAGGCCCTCTCTAGGCCTTCACTTTGGCCTTCTTTATGGTCCTGTTTAGGCCTTCCAAGGCGATCAATTGGCCAACACTATAGTCTCATTTAGGTCCTCTCTAGGGCCCTCACTATGGCAATCTCTATAGTTCTTATTAGGCCCTGTCTAGGCAAAAACTATGGCCGTCTCTATGGTCCTACCATGGCCCTCAGTAGGTCCTGATTATTGCTATCTGTATGGTCCTTCTAGGCCTCTCTAGGCATTCTCTATGGCAGTCTATATGGTCCCATCTAGGCTCTGTCTATGACCTCACTATAGCCGTCTTTTTGGTCCTCTCTAGGGCCTCTCTAGGCCCTCTCTAGGACCTCTCTAGGCCCTCACTATGACAGTCTCAATGACATTATGGCCGTTTTATGGTCTGCTCAAGGCCCAGTTTAGGCCCTCACTATGGCCGTCACTTTGGGGCTCCCTAGTCTCCCTCTAGGTCCTCACTATGGTCATTTCTATGTTCCTCTCTATGCTCTTTCTAGGCCCTCACTATGACCATCTCTATGACCCCATATAGGCCATCTCTTAGTACTCACTATGGCCATCTCAATGGATACATCTAGGCCCTCTCTAGGCCTTCACTATGGCCACACATATGGACTTTTCTAAGCCCTTTCTTTGCACTAACTATGGCAGTATCTATTGTCCTAACTAGGCCCTCTCTAGGCGCTCACTATGGCCATCTCTCGTATCTATGATCCCATCTAGGCCATCTTACTCAGTATGGCCATCTCAAAGGATACATCTAGACCCTCTCTAGGCCCTCACTATGGCCGTCACTATGATTCCATTTAGGCCCTCTCTAGGCTCTCACTATGTCCATCTCTATGTTCCCATCTCAGCCCTCTCTAGGCCCTCATTATGACCGTAACTATGGACCTCTCTATGCACCCTCTAGACCCTCACTATGACCGTCTCTATGTCCTTTCTATTCTCTATCTAGGCCCTCATTATGGGCGTATCTATGGTAACATCTAGGCTCTATCTATGCCCTCACTATGGCCATCTCTATGGTCCCTTCTAGGCCCTCTCTAGACACTAACTATGGTCATCTCTAGTGTGTTTTCTAGGCCCTGTCTTTGCATTCACTCTGACCGACTCTATGGTCCTAACAAGGCTCTCTCTAGGTCCTTCACTATGGCCTCTCTATGGTCCCAACAAGGCCCTCTCTAGGCCTTCACTATGACCATCTCTATGGCCTTTCTAGGACATATCAAGCCTCACTATGGCTGTCTCTATCATCCCATCTAGGATCTATCTAGGCCCTCACTATGACCGTCTCTATGGTCTCATCTAGGTCCTTTCTAGACCCTCACTATGGCCATCTCTATGGTGTTTCCTAGCCATCTGTTTACACTCACTATGGCCATCTCTCCGTTCCTATCTAGGCCATATCTAGGATTCACTATGGCCGTCTCTATTGTCCCAACTAGGCTCTCTCTTGAACCTCACTATGGCCATCTCAATGGTCACATCTAGGCCCTTTCTAGGCCCTCACTATGGCTGTATCTATGGTCATCCCTAGGCACTCTCTAGACCCTAACAATTAACGTCTCTATGGTTCCATCTATGCCCTCTCTATCATTGTCTCTTTTATCCTCTTATGCCATCTCTAGGTCTTCACTATAGCTGTCTCTATGGTCCACTATAGGACCTATCTATGCCCTCTCTATACCCTCTCTAGGCCCTCACTATGGTCGTCTCTACAGTCCTATCTAGGCCCTCTCTAGGCAATCACTATGGCCGTATGCATGGTCTTCTCTAGGTACTTCTCTAGGCCCTCACTATGGATGTCTCAGTAGTAACATTTGGGCCCTCTCTAGGCTCTCACTATAGCCATTTCTATAGTCCTCTCCAGTCACCCTCTAGTCATTCACTATGACCGTCTCTATGGTCATCTCATGGCGCTCTTTAGGCCCACACTATGGCCGTATCTATGGTTCCATTTAGGCCCTCCCTATGCCCACACTATATCCTGTATCTATGGTCCTCTCTAGGCACCCTCTAGGCTTTCACTATGACCATTTCCATGGTCCTCTCTCGGCACCCTCTAGGCACTCACAATGTTCATCTCTATGGTCTTATCTAGGCTATGTCTAGGCCCTCAATATTCCAGTCTCTATGGTAACATCTAGGCCCTAACTAGGCACTCACTATGGCCGTATCTATGATCCTCTGTAGGCACCATCTAGGCCCTCACTGTGACCTTCTCTATTGTCTTTCTAGTCCCTATCTAGGGCCTCACTATGGCTGTATATATGTTCCTCTCTAGGTGCTCTTTATGCCCTCACTATGGCAGTCTCTATAGTCCTCTATAGAACCCTCTAGATCCCCATTCTGGTAGTCTAAATGGTCCTCTCTAGGCCCTTTCTAGGCCCTCAAAATGGCCGTTTCTATGGTCCACCCTAGGATCTCTCTAGGCCCCACTATGACCTTCTCTATGGTCACATCTAGGCCCTCAGTAGGTACACAGTAATGCCATCTATATGGTCCCAACTAGGCCCTCTCTAGGCCCTCACTATTGCAATCTCAATGCTCCCATCTCAGCCCTCCCTAGGCACTAACTATGGCAGTATCTATGGTCCTCTCTAGGCACCCTCTCGGCCCTCACTATTACCATCTCTATGGTCTTTCTAGGCCCTCTGTAGGCACTCAGTATAGCCGACTCTATTGTCCTATCTAGGCCCTCACTTAACCATCACTATAGCCATCTCTATGGTCCTCCGTAGGCCTTCTCTAGGCCCACATTAGTGTCAACTCTATGGTCCTTTATAGGCAATCACTATGCCCTCACTATGGCCATCTTTATGGTCCTCTATTTGACCTCTCTAGGACTTCTGCAAGTCCTCTCTAGTCCCTCACTAAGGCTGTCTCCATGCTCTTCTCTAGTCCCTCGTCTAGGCCCTCACTATGACCGTCTCAATGGTCTCATCTAGGCCCTCTCTAGGTCCTCACTATGGCCATCTCCATGGTCTCTATAGGCCCTCTCTAAGCACTCACTATGGCCGTCTCTATTGTCCTATTGAGGTCTTCTCAAGTCCCTCACTATGGTTGTCTCTATGGTCCGATCTAGGCCCTCTCTGGTCCTCAATAAGGCCATCTTAATGGTCACATCTAGGCCCTCTCTAGGCCCTCACAATGGCCGTATATATGGTCCTCTACCATCTCTATGGTCATTTTTAGTCCTTCAGTAACCCTCATAATGGCAGTCTCTATGGTTCCATCTTGGCCCTATCTAGACCCTCAATATGGCCTTCTCTAAGGTCCCATCTAGGCCCCTCTAGGCCCTCAATATGGCAGTCTCAGTGATCCCACCTAGACCCTATCTAGGCCTTTATTATGACTGTCTCTATGGTGCTCTCTAAGCCCTTTCTAGGCCACTGTTTCTTGGTCATTTCTATGGTCCTTTCTAGGCACTCTCTATGCCCTCACTATGGCTGCCACAATGGTCAAATCTAGGCCCTCTCTAGGCCCTTAGTATGGCCGTATCTTATATCCTCTCTAGGCACCTTCTAGGCCCTCACTATTACCAGTCTCTATGGTTTCTATAGGCCCTCTCTATGCCCTCACGGTGGCCGCATCAATGGTGACATGTGGGCCCTCTTTAGTCCTCACTATGGCTGTCACTATGGTAACATCTAGTCCGTCTCTAGGCCCTCACTATTTTGTCTCTATGGTCCTATCTAGGCCTTCTCTAGGCCCTCACTATTGCCGTCTGTATTGTCCCATCTAGGCCTCTTTAGGCCCTCACTATGACCATCATTATGGTCCAATCTAGTTCATCTCTAGGCACTCACAATGGCCGTCTCTATGGTGCTATCTAGGCTCCCTCTGTGCCCTCTCTATTGTCGTCTCTTTGTCCTCTCTATGCCATCACTAGGCTGCCACTATGGCTGTCTCTATGGTCCTTTCTAGGACAAATCTAGGCTATCTCTAGGCCTTCTTTAGCCCCTCACTATGGTCGTCCCTATGATTCTCTCTAGGCCATCACTGGGCCCTCAGTATGGCTATCTCTATGGTCTTCTCTAGAACCTCTCTAGGCTCTCTCTAGGCCCTCTCTAGCCCTCTCTAGGCCCTCACTATTGCCGTTTCATTTGTCTTTTCTAGGCTCTCTCTAAGCACTCACTATTACCGTCTCTCTGGTCCTCTATAGGCCGTCTCTATGCCCTCACTATGGCCGCATTAATGTTGAAATCTAGGCCATCTCTAGGTCCACACTATGGCCATATGTATCTTCCTCTCTAGGCCTTCCCTAGGACCTCACTATGGCCGTCTCTTTGGTGCTCTTTAGGCACCCTGTAGGCCCACATTAGTGTCAACTCTATGCTCCTTTCTAGGCACTCTCTATGCTCTCACTATGGCCATCTCTATGATCCTCTATATGACCCTCTAGGCCCCTCAATGCCCTCTCTAGACCCTCATTATGGTTGTCTCTATGATTCTCCCTAGACCATTTCTAGGCCATCAATATGACCATATCTATGGTCCTCTCTAGGCAAATTCTATGCCCTCAATATTACTGTCTCTATGATCCTAAATGCCCTCTCTAGGCTCTCACTATGGACATCACTATGGTTCCATCTAGGCCCTGTCTATGAACTCACTATGGCTGTCTCTTTGGTTCTCTGTAGGCTCTCTCTAGGCCGTCACTATGTCCGTCTCTATAGTGCTCTCTAGGACCCCTCTAGGCCCAATGTATGGTCGTCTCTATGGTCCTTTCTAGGCAGTCTCTATTCCCTCACTATGGCCATCTCTATTTTTCTCTATAAGACCTTTCTAGGCCTGTTTATGCCCACTATAAGCCCTCACTATGACTGTCTCTATGGTCCTCTCTAGGCTATCACTAGGCCCTCTCTAGGCCCTCACTATGGTGGTCTCTATGGTCCTCCTTAGGCCCTCTCTAGACCCTCAGTATAGCCATCTTGATGGTCTTCTCAAGGCCCTCACTATGGCCATCTCGATGGTTCCTCTTAGGCCCCTTCTCGGTACTTACTACGGCCATCTCAATCGTCCTATTTAGAGACTCTCAAGGCCCTCAATATAGCTGTATCAAGGGTCCACACTAGGCCTCGTCTCTGTTCTCATTATGACCGTATATATGGTCCTATCTAGATCCTCTCTATGCGCTCTCTATGATCGCATCTATGGTCTCTTCTTAGCCCTCACTATGGCCATCTGTATGGTCGTTTTTAGGCCCTCTCTAAAACTCACAATGGACGTCTCTATGGTCCCATCTAGGCGTTCTATAGGCCCTCACTATGACCACCTTTTTACTCCCTTCTAGGCCTGCTCTAGGCCCTTTCTATGGCCATCTCAAAGGTCCTCTCGAAGCACCCACTAGACCCTCAATATGGCTGTTTCTATGGTCCTCTCTAGGCCCCCTCTCTTGGCACTCACTATGGCCGTCTCTATGGTGACTCTAGGTCCTCTCTTGCCATCATATGCCCGTCTCTATGGTCCTCTGGAGGCCCTCTTTTGGCCCCCTATGGCCTTCTCTATGGTCCTCTCTAGTCCCTCACTATGGTCCTATCTATGGTCCTTTCTAGGTCCTCTTTCCGTCCTCATATGGCCATATCTACAGTCCTATCTAGACCATCTCTAGGCGCTCTCTATGGTCATCTCTAAGGCGTTGTCTAGGACATCTCTTAGCTCTCACTATGGCCATCTCTATGGTCCTCTCTAAGCAACTCTAGTCCTTAACTATGTCCGCTATGTGGTCCATGTAGGCCCTTCTAGACCCTCACTATAGCCTTATTTATGGTCCATTAGGCCCTCTTTAGGCCCTCACTAAGGCCATTAATTTGGTACCATCTAGGTCCTTCTAGGCCCTGACTATGGCCATCTCTATGGTCCTCTCTAGGTCCTCACTATGGCTGATTCTATGGTCCTCTTTAGGCCCCCTCTAGGCCCTCACTATGGCTATCTCTATGTTCCTATCTAGGCCCTCTCTAGGTGCTTTCGAAGGTCGACTCTATGATCCTCTCTAGGACCTCATTTAGCCCTCACTTTGGCCGTCTCTATGGTCCTTTCTAGGGCCTGTCCACCACTCACTATGGATGTCTCTATGGTCCCATCGGGCCGTCTCAAGGCCCTCACAATGGCTGTAACTATGGTCCTCTCTATGACATCTCTAGACACTCTCTAGGCCCTCTCTAATCCCTCTCTATGGTCGTCTCGATGGTCCTCCCTATGGCCCTCACTATAACACTCACTATGGTCGTCTCTATGGCCTCTCTAGGCCTTCACTAGGCTCTCACTATGGTTGTTTCTATGGTCTCATCTAGGCCCAATCTAGGCCCTCTCTATGGCCATCTCGATGGTCCTCTAGACCCCCTCTAGTCTCTCACTGTGGCCATATCTATGGTTCTATCTAGGACCTCTCTTAGCCCTTACTATGGCCATTTCTATAGTGCTTTCTGGCCAATTATACCACTCACCATGGACGTCTCTGTTGTCCCACTAGGCCCTTCTAGGCCCTCACAAGAGCCATCTCTATGGTGCCATCTAGGCCCTCTCTATAGCCCTCACAATGGCCATCTCTATGGTACAATCTAGGCCTCTCTAGGTGCTCACTATGACTGTCTCTATGGTCCTCTCTAGGCCATCACTGGGCCATCAGTATGGCTGTCTCTGTGGTCTTTTCTAGGACCTCTCTAGGCTTCCTCTAGGCCTTCTCTAGGTGTTCTTTAGGACCTCACTATGGCCGTCTCTATGTTGCCATCTAGGCGCATTCTAGGCCCTCACTATGGCAGTCTCTATGGTCCCATATCCGCCTTATCTAGGCCTCACATTGGCCACACATATGGCCTATCTAAGCACCCTCTAGACTTCATATGACTGTCTCTATGATCCTTTCTAGGCCCTCTCTAGGCCTTGACTATGCCTGCCTCTATGGTCCCATCTAGGCCCTCTCTAGACACTGACTATGGCCAACTCAATGGTCACATCTAGGCCCTCTCTAGACCTTCACTATCACGTCAAAATTGTCACATCTAGGCCTCCTAGGCCCTCACTATGGCCGTATATATGGTCCTCTTTAGGCACCCTCTAGGTCCTCACTATTACCATCTCTATGGTCCTTTTTAATCCTTCTATAGGCCCTCACAATGGCAGTCTCTATTGTCTCATCTCGGCCCATATCTAGGCCCTAAAATGGCCTTCTCTATGGTCCCATCTAGGCCCTTCTGGGCCCTCAATATGGCCGTTCAGTGATCCCACTAGGCCCTCTCTATGTTGTGCCACTTATGGTGCCATCTCTAGGTGCCATCTAGGCCCTCTCTATAGCCCTCACAATGGCCATCTCTATGGTCCATCTAGGCCCTCTCTAGGTGTCACTATGATCTGTCTCTATGGTCCTCTCTAGGCCATCACTGGGCCATCAGTATGAGTCTTGGCCCACTGTAGGGTCATCTCTATGGTCCTTCAGGCATCTATGTCCTCATCAGGCCATCTCTATGGTCCTTCTAGCACTCTCTATGCCTCATTATGCTTTCTCTATGGTCTCATCTAGGTCCTTCTATGCCTTCACTATGGCGGTCTTATGGTCCTCTCTAGGCCCTTTCTAGATATTCCTGATGGACATCTCTATGGTGCTTTCTAGGCTCCCTCCATGCCCTACCTATTGTTGTCTCTTTTGTCCTCTTATGCCTCTCTAGGCCCACACTATGGCCGTCTCTCTGGTCCTATATAGGACCTCTTAGGTCCTCTCTATGCCCCTCTATGCCCTCACTATGGCTTTCTCTAGGGTCCTTTCTAGGACCTCTCTAGGCCTCTCTAGGCCCACACTATTGTCATCTCTAGGCCCTCTCTAGGCCTTCACTATGGCCATCTCAATGGTCCTTTCTATAGCCTCTCTGGCCCACAATATGACCGTATCTATGGTACACTCTAGGCACCTTCTAGGCCCTCAATATTAACATCTCTATGATCCTCTATAGCCCTCTCTAGGCCCTCACTATGGACGTCTCTATGGTCTCATCTTGGCCCTCTCTAGGCACTAACTATGATCATTATATGGTCCCAACTAGGCTCTTCTAGGCCCTCACTGTGGAGGTCTATATGGTCCCATCAAGGCCCTCTCTATGACCTCAATATGGCCATCTTTTTGATCCTCTATTGGACCTCTCTAGGCCATCTCTAGGTGCTCTCTAGGCCCTCACTATGGCCATCTATATGGTCTTCTCTAGGCCTACTTTAGGCCCTCACTAAGGCAGTCTCTATGGTGGTCTCTAGGCCCCATCTAGGCCCACTGTATGTTCATATCTATGGTCCTTTCTAGGCAGTCTCTAATCCCTCAATATGGACATCTCTGTTTTCCTTATAGGACCTTTATAGGCCCTCTCTAGCCCTCTCTATGCCCTCTCTAGTCTCTCACTATGGCTGTCTCTTTGGTCCTCTCTAGGCTCTTTCTAGGCCCTCTCTAGGCACTCACTATGGTGATTTCTATGGTCCTCTTAGGCCCTTCTACCTCATATCCGTCTCATGGATATGGGCCTCTCTAGCCTCACATGGCCCTCAATGGTCATCTGGCCTCTCTAGGCCCTCATATATGTCCTATTAGGTCTCTCTAGGCCTTCAGGCCTCACTATGAATCTTATGGTCTCATTCAGCCTCTCTAGCCCTACTATGATCGTTCTATGGTCCTCTGGCCTCTCTAGGCACCACTATGCTGTATGTCACGGCTTCTAGGCCCTTCTAGGCTACTATATGTTTTTATGGTCCATCTAGGCACTCTCTAGCCTCAATATGGTTTTTGGTCTTCTATGTACCTCTTAGCCTCTTAGGCCCTCTCTAGCCTAATATGGCCGTTATGGTACTCCTAGGCCTTCTCTAGGCCCTCACTATAGGTCTCTATGTCTCTCTAGGACTCTCTAGGCTCCTCTAGGCACCCACTAGTCCCTCACTATGACTTCTCTATGGTCTCTAGTCGTACCCCTAGCCCCAGCCTGCCCACCATCCTAGCACCTCCACCCTCTTGGCCTCTTGCCTGCTTTTAGGCCTCCAACCATTAGCTCTTCTATGACCATCTACTCTAGCCATCTAGCCTCTCTATGGTCTTATAGCCTCTCTAGGCCCTCACATGGCCATTTCTTTGGTCCCATCTAGGCCTATAGGTCCTCACTATGGCCATCTCCATGGTCATATCCGCCTAGCCTCTCCCTATGGCCATTATGCTCCTGTCTAGGCACCCTCAGGCCTATAAATTTCTTCTAGGTCCTTCTATTCCTTCATTAGACTCTCATGGCCATTCTTAGCCTTTAGGCCTTCTAGCCTCTCTATGCCCTCTCTAGTCTCCTACTAGGCTTCTCTTGTGTCTCATTCTAGCCTATATTTCTAGCCTACTCTTCTAGGCTCACTTCAGTCCCTTTGGGTATTCTATGGTCCTCTCTAGGCCCTGTGTAGGCCCTACTATATCTCTCCATGGATCTATCTTGGCCTCTCTAGACCCTCACTATGGCCGTCTCAATGGTCACATCTAGGCCACTCTAGGCCTCAGTATGTCCTTATCTAGGTTTCTCTAGGCACCTTCTAGGCCCTCACTATTAATGCCTCTATGGTCCTATAGGCCCTCTCTATGCCCTATCTATGGTCGTTTCTATGGTTCTCTCTAGGACCTCTCTAGGCAATCACTATGGCAGTATCGACGGTCTTTTCTAGGCCCTCTTCTAGGTTACTCATAATGGTTGTTTCTATGGTCCCATCTAGGCCTCTCTAGGCCTTCATATGGCTGTCTCTATGGTCCCATTTAGGTCCACTCTAGGCCCTCACTATGGCGGTTCTTTATGGTATTCTCTAGGCCTCTCTAGGTATTCAGTATGGACGTCTCTATTGTGCTATCTAGGCTCCCACTATGCCTTCTCTATTATCATCATTTTGTCTCTCTATGCCCTCTCTAGTCACTCACTACTGCCATCTCTATGGTCCTCTATAGGACCTCACAATGGCTTGTCTCTATGGTCCTCTCTAGCACCTCTCTAAGCCCTATCTATTCCCTTCTATGCCCTCACTTATGGCAGTATCTATGGTCCTCTCTAGGACCTCTCTAAGCCCACTCTAGGCCCTCACTATGGTCGTCTCTATTGTGCTATCTACGTGCTTTCTAGGCCTCACTATGGCCATCTCAATTGTCACATCTAGGCCCTCTCTAGGCCCTCACTATGGCCGTATATATGGTTCTGTCTAGGCACCTTCTTGGCCATTACTATTACCATCTGTATGGTCCTTTCTAGACATCTATAGGCCTTCCCAATGGCAGTCTCTATGGTCCCATCTCTGCCCTATCTATGCCCTCAACATGGCTTTCTCTATGGTCCCATCTAGGTCCTTCTAAGGCCTCAATATGGCCGTCTCTATGATCCCATCTAGGCAGTCTCTATGCCCTCACTATGGCAGTCTCTATGGTGCTCTTTAAGCCTCCTCTAGGCCCACTGTAGGGTCATCTCTATGGTCTTCTCTAGGCCCTGTGTAGGCACTAACTATATCCGTCTCCATGGTCTTCTCTAGGCCCCTCTAGACCTCTCTAGGCCTCACTATGGCCTTCAATCGTCACATCTAGGCCCTCTCTAGGCCTCAGTATGTCCATATCTAAGGTCCTCTAGGGCACCTTCTAGGCCCTCACTATTAATGTCTCTATGGTCCTGTATAGGCCCTCTCTATGCTCTCCCTATGGTCCTTTCTATGTTCTCTCTAGGACCTCTCTAGGCAATCACTATGGCCATCTTGATGGTCTTTCCTAGTCCTCTCTAGGTACACACTATGGCTGTTTCTATGGTCCATCTAGGTCCTCTCTATGCCCTCACTATGGCTGGTCTTATGGTCCTCTCTAGGCCTCTCTATGTATTCAGTATGGACATCTCTAATGTGCTATCTAGGCTCCCTTTATGCCCTGTCTATCATCTTCACTTTTGTCCTCACTATGCCCTCTCTAGGCCCTCACTACTGCCATCTCTATGGTCCTCTATAGGACCTCAGATGGCTGTCTCTATGGTCCTCTCTATCACCTGTCTAAGCCCTCTCTGTGCCCTCACTATGGCTGTCTCTATGGTCCTCTCTAGGACCTCTCTAAGCCCACTCTAAGCCCTCACTATGGTCGTCTCTATTGTGCTATCTATGCCCTCTCTTGGCCCTCAATATGGCTGTCTCCATGGTTTCCTCTAGGACCTCACTATGGCCATCTCTATGGTCCTCTCTAGGCCATCTCTAGGCCTTCACTATGCCCACCTCTGTGATCCCATCTAGACCCTTACTATGGCCAACTCAATGGTCACATCTAGGCCCTCTCTAGGCCCTCACTATGGCCGTATATATGGTTCTGTCTAGGCACCCTTTTGGCCCTCACTATTGTCATCTCTATGGTGCTTTCTAGACCTCTATAGGACATCACAATGGCCGTCTCCATGGTCCTCTCTAGAACCTCACTATGTCAGTTACTTTGGTGCTCTCTATGCCCCATCTAGGCCAACTGTATGATATCTCTATGGTAATTTCTAGGCACTCTCTATTCCCCCTCTATGGCCGTCTCTATTTTCCTCTATAGGACCTGTCTAGGCCCCTTTAAGCCCTCTCTAGGGTCTCACTTGGCTATCTCTATGGTCCTCTCTAGGCTCTCACTAGGGCCTCTGTAGACCCTTACTGTGACATCTTGATGGTCTTCTCTACGCCCTATCTTGGCCCTCACACTGGCTGTCTCTATGGTCCTCTCTAGGACCTGTCTAGACCCTCTCTGGACCCTATCCAGGCCCTCACTATGGTTGTCTCTATGGTATTATCTAGGCCCACACTATGGCCGTCTCAATGATCACATCTAGGTCCCGTGTAGGAACTCACTTTGGCCGTATCTGTGGTCCTTTCTAGTCACCTTCTAGGCCCTTTCTATTACCATCTCTATGGTCCTCTATAGGCCCTCTCTAGCCCCTCACTATGGACGACTCTATGGTCTATTCTGGCCCTCTCTAGGCACTCACTATGACCATCTATATGATCCAACAAGACTCTTCTAGGCCCTCACTATGGCCGTCTATATGGTCCCATCTAGGCCTCTCTATGACCTCACAATGGCAGTTTTTTGGTCCTCTAGAGGACCTCTTTAGGCCCTCTCAGGCCCTCAATACGGCAGTCTATATGGTTCTCTCTAGGACCTTGCTAGGCCCTCACTATGGCTGTCTCGATTGTCCTCTCTAGGAACACTATATGCTCCCTAGGCCCTCTCTAGACCCTCACTATGGTCTCCTGTATGATCCTCTCTAGGCTGTCTCTAGACTCTCACTATAGCAATCTCTATGGTCCTCCCTATCCACTCTCTAGTCCCTCACTATGGCTGTTTTTATGATCCTCTCTACGCCCTCACTGTGGCTGTCTCCATGGTCCCATCTAGACCCTCTCTAGGCCCTCACTATGGCCATTTATAAGGTCCTTAGAAGGTCCTCTCTAGACACTCACTGTGGCCATCTCAATAGTGCTATCTAGGGCCTCTCTAGGCCCTCACTATTGCTGTCTCTATGATCCTCTCTAGGAAACTTCTTGGCCCTAACTATTGCCTTCTCTATGGTCCTCTATAGGAACTCCCTAGGCCCTCTCTAGGCCCTCAAAATGGTCATCTCTATGGTCCTCTCTAGGCCGAACTTGGTCCTCACTATGGCTGTCTCTATGGTCATCTCTACTCCTCACTAGGCTCTCTCTAGCCCTCTAGGTCCTACTACTTCAATCTAGTCCTTTAGGTACTCTAGGCCCCCACTATGGCCCTCTAGGCCTAACATGACCATCTCTATGGTCCAATCTAGGCCTTCTAGCACTCACTTGCCTCTCTATGGTCTTATCTAGGCCCCCCTCACTTGCCCGGCTCCTCTTCCAAGGGCCCTAATACTATGACCATCTCTATGGTCCTTCTGGTCCTTTCTAGCGAC
>JAJTUV010004744.1:0-15265 GCA_021653895.1 Mastomys natalensis
GCCACCACCGCCCGGCCTGAATTTTTTTAAACATAACTCAAAAAGTATTGCTTGTTTGAAGGCTCTATAGAATTCTTGTATAAGTATATCTGACCCTTGGTATTTTGCTTGTTTGTTTCTTTTCATTTTATTCTGTTTGAATGCTTTTTAAATTTTTTTGATTTGCTGAAAATAAAAATTTAAAAAAAAAAAAAAGAAGAACAAAAAAAAAAAAATACATGAAAGTATCCTGGGTAACAAATAGCCTTTAGAGTGACCTTGACCCTCCAAACAGATTAGCTTCCTGAATGACTGTCTGCATAAACCCTGACAATCTGGCCATCAGTGCCATCATTTGTAAATAAGCCATACAGGAGTATCTGTTTTAAAAGTTATGCAGCCTATCAAAAGAGTGATATTCAACTATAAAAAGATATCAAATTAAGTGTTTGCTCTATAACTAAAAATAGAAAATCAGGGAGAAAAAAGAAAAAAGGGAGGTAGGGAGGGATAAGGCGGGGAGGGAGATGGATGAGGAAGGGAAAGGATGAGGGAAGGAGGGAGGACATCAATGTCATCAACATCATGGGTATTTCTATACTCTGATACATTTTACTCTTTATAAGTTTCAATGGCCATCCTTTTATGTGATGGTTTTCATGCTATACTCTACACATTAAGTCCGTTGTATTTCTCCACTAGTGCCCCCCACCCATGCTTACTATTATTCCAAGCTCCTTTCACCCTTCTGTAATATTGTCCTCTAAGATTGCCAGCATTCAACATTCAATTCTTCTTGTTGTGATTGAATGTATTGGTATTCATATGCTGATATTGTCATCTTCAATGTGACAGTATTTAAGGTTAGATTAACTAGGTCCTGCTCGCATGATGAGGTTAATGTCCTAAACTGGCTCTCTCTTTGCTACATGAGGAAATGGTAAAAAGTTGGTTGAATGGCTTCTCCACTGACATAATAAATCAGGTTGAGTCGAATTTGTAGTAAAAAGACAGATTGATTGGGGCAGCTTTCAAGCAGGTTCACAGACCTCACAGGAGGTAGGGGGCAGTGAAGTCACAAGTTTGGCTTGGGTTACAGGCTTCTTAAAGGATATTGGGGAAAGTTGAGATGTGGTGGTGAGGTTGCAGGGTTATAACCTTATTTGGTGTGTTTAGGGCTGTGTAGGTGGCCCTTAGGTCCAATAGTCACTTTAAAATCTGGAGTAGGAGCTGGCTTTGTCCAGAGTTCTGCATGGACTTTTGTAATTGTTGGCTTCAGGTCAGTAGAGAAGGGCAGAGACCTCCTGGTGAAAGTCATCTTGCTTTTGTCCCCAAACCTCCAGCCTAACAGTGTCCATGTACGAGAAAGAAAACTCAGTAGAAGCAAAACTACTGACAACTTGATTGGGCTTCCAATTCCCCAGAACTATAAAAAAATACATTCTATTTTTAAACTTCCCAGTTTATGGCTTTGGATGTGGCCATTGCTCAGGCTAATCCATAGCACAAAGCAAAATGTTGCAGGTGGAAGCGTGTCTTCTATTACTTTGCTAATGGCTCCATCATTTCCACTACAGGATGGGGGCCCGAAGTCATCATCTGTGTGCTTTGTCTTTCTCTCCCCAACAGGCTGAGTGACCAGTGAACTGTCAATCAGCTTTGCTAAGTAAATAAGGTTGCAGAATCTGTAACCTTCTCTGTGATTCACGGATTCTAGGAATCACTGTTTATTCCAGTCTTGTTTTAGCACTTTACACAGAGTGAACCAAAGAAAATATTATTTATTGTTTTACCTGCCTGTTCTGTATGTTCAAGGATGGGTTTCTATGCTTCAAGGGTTTCTTAGAAAAGATGTTGATGGTGTTAGTTAATACAAAATTATTCTGAGAGGATATATACATTCATCTGTACATTGTATGTGCATATGACCTAGAAGACAATGCATGGTAACACCAGTGAAACAAATATACATTGTCGCGCCCAGCTCCGCCGAATAAGCAGACGCGGCAACACAGGATTCTTCCGACAGCACTCTTTATTGTTCAGCTCTGTTCCAAGATGGCGAAGGACACGAGCTCGGAGAGCTCGTCACTTATATAGGGCTTGGTGAGGCGTGTGCGTCTCCTATTGGTGCTTTAGCAAGGACCAATCAGACGAAAGCAGCTTGCATCACTCTGTGGACAACTGCGCATGCGTCAACTCTCGAGAAGAACCAGGAAGTAGGAAACCGGCGCCATCTTCTAATGGCGGAGCGGCTCCCGACATCTCCCCCTTTACTTTATAATAAAATGTCAAACGGATGCACCACTACGTCACTGATCAGCCAAAAGCTTCCTCAACTTCCGGCGTTTGAAGTGATCGTTGTGGCGAGACTCTGTACACCTTAATCCCGTGCAATGGGAACACGAGCCCTGGGAGATGTACAGATCCGCTCGACCGCACTCTGGTGCAATGGGAACCTGAGCCTCAGAGATGTCTGGTCAGAGCAGAGTCTCAATGTCTGAGCATATTAAGCCAAGCTTGGGGGGATGCTCCTGTTCTACCGCAAGTAATGCCTGCGCGATGACCACTTTGTCATGTCGCTGTTGTCTTTTCAGTTTGCTAAGCATCCAAAGAGAGAGCACTAGCCCACCAGCCAATAGTATACCAAATAATCCTACTCCTACCCACTCCTTAAAATAAGAGAAGGCTGAGGTTATCCAGGTGGAAAATCCTTGGGTAAAGGATATATCTAGACGGGTGGAATTAATTTGAATAATAGCCAATCGTAACCTTTCATGTATCATCGAATTCTGTTGACCAATTATATTGTAATAAATGAGAAAGTTCCTTAGAGAGGTTGGCTGCCCTAGTAAAGTTTTCATATTGGACGGAAGTAACACACAAGCCGGGGTATTTCATTTCACACCCCAACTGAGCCAATTGCCACAATATATCTACCTGTTCTTGAACCAGATCTATGCGTTGATTAACTATCATCAAGCCACCTTTCAATTGGGTATTTAAGAGGCTTGTGTATCAATAGCTTGAGTAAGGGAAGATGACAAATTATTTAAGGTGTTAACAGTGGCCACTTGTCCCGACAGGGCCAATGAGGAACAGTTCGCGTTTTTGTCCAAACAAGGTTAATGAACTATGCATGACCGGCATAGGTCTCGGGAACGTTGTCATAATTCCCCATCTCAGCTGCGGTTGTGGTGGTGGGTGTGTGGTCGCACATAACAGCGTCAGACTCAGCAGCCACAGGATCAGGTTCAGGGGGCTTCCCATCTTGTTTTACCAGCCGGGTCAATCGTGCCGGGACCCAAATCGGATTGTCTTGATCCTGCGGGAAAACACAAATAGCTCCCCTGGATCTTATAAGAACGGGATCCGGGCCTTTCCATATATTATTAATGACATCTTTCCATCTAACCTCCTCTCGCAAAGAACTGGGGGAGGCATGTCTGTCTGCTGCGGATTTGCCAGCAGAATCCAAATTTAAAAAATTTAAGGTAAATAAGGCCAGGGAGGTGGAGATCTTAGGTCCTTTGCCAGGGCCTATCCCCCCTTTCTGTTTTTGTAATGTCACTTTGAGGGTGCCATTGGCACGCTCCACAATGCCTTGTGCTTGTGGATTATATGGCAGTCCAGTGATATGGCGCACACCCATACGCAGACAAAATTGTTGAAAAGTCTTGGACGTATAGACTGGCCCATTATCTGTCTTTAACTGTTGGGGTTTTCCCCAGGCTTGCCCATGCTTCTAGGCAGTGGGTGATCACATTGGCCACCTTTTCTCCTGAGAGAGGCGTGGCATGAATGATGCCAGAAAAAAGTATCTACTGATACATGAACATATTTTAACTTTCCAAATGATGGAAAATGAGTAACATCCATTTGCCAGATGTGTAGTGGTAGAAGTCCTCGAGGATTTACTCCCAGGACACAGAAGGTCTAAATTCTGCACAATCTGTGCATTTTAAGAACAATATCTCGAGCTTGAGCGCGAGATAAATTAAATTTGATTTTAAGAGTGTTTGCTGGCACATGATTACAGCTGGTGAAATTGTGTGGCTAGCTGAACAGGATCTTGACTCAGCATGATCTGCCTGGTGGCTTTATCTGCTAGCTCATTAGCAGCAAGCCATAGGTCCAGGTAATAGAGAGTGTGCTCGTATATATGAACAATGCAGAAGGATTTTGTCCTACCTCTAATGATATGTTGAATCTCAGAAAACAGATGGGCTACAGTACTTTTAGACTGAATGACACCCACCGTCTCCAATATTTGAACTGCTTTCACTACATAATGGGAATCTGAAATTATATTTAGGGGTTGATCAAATCGTTTTAAAACCACTGCAATCATTGCACATTCTACCCAAATTGGGGAGAGGTGTAATCAAAAGGGAATTTTTAACAACTTCACCTTCCACAACGTAACTTCCTATTCCAATATTAGAGCCATCGGTATATACGTCTGTTGCATTTTCAATGGGTTCAACTTTGGTTATGGTTGGAAAAATAATAGCATTGTTTAAGACAAATTGTAACAAAGGGTGTTTTGGAAAATGATTATCAATGGTGCCCGAATATGAGCATCTTAAAATGGCCCAAACATCAATAGTAGAACAAGCACTTGTACCTGATGTGCTGTATATGGAACAATAAGAGAATCTGGGGGGAACACCAAAATGAGTTATAGCTTGTTGGATACCTCTTAGGGCCAGGTCTCCAACTGTAGAAGGGTAATGGCTCAACACTTTTCCTGGAGAAGTGTGGGGATGTATCCAAAGCAATGACCCATTTTGCCACAACACAGCAGTAGGCTGTTGTGGGGAAGGAATAATACATAACTGATAGGGAGCATTTAAATCAAAGCGAACAAGCATAGCAGTTTTTCAACGACTCTTCTATCATATCTAATACTTTAGCTGCCTCGGGAGTCAAAGGCGAGGGAGGGTAATAGCGGCCTCACCCTCAAGAATGGTAAATATGGCTTTAATTCAGAGGTGGACAATTTTAAGAATGGCCGCAGCCAATTTATATCCCCTAACAATTTTTGAAAATCATTTAATGTTCGTAAACCATCTCTCCTAATTGTCAATTTTGTGGCTTAACTACTAATGGGGTTATGATAGTACCTAAAAAACTACCTAAGGTTCCCTCTTGTACCTTTTCAGGGGCTATAAACAAATTCTTGGTTTCTAAGGTTTTAGACAGGACTAAAAATGCCTCTTGTAGGGAGCTCTTTATCAGAAATAACACATAAAATGTCGTCCATATAATGAACAACTCTGATCTTTTTAAACTGTTGTCTTATAGGCTGATAGCAGCCGCCACATAAATTGACATATAGTGGGACTATTGGCCATCCCCTGGGGGAGTACTCTCCACTGAAACTGCTGTCAGGCTCTTCATGATTCACACTTGGTAAGGTAAAAGCAAATCTCTCTCGATCCCTTTCATGTAGTGGGATGGAGAAAAAACAATCTTTAATATCTATAATCATAATATGCCAATTCTTAGGTAGGGCTGACAATAAAGGTAAACCTCTTTGAATCGAGCCCATAATTTGCATTTGTTGATTTATGCTCTTAAATCATGTAATAGCCTCCATTTTACCTGATTTCTTTTTTATAACAAAAATTGGGGTATTCCAAGGGGAATAGAGACTGTTCAGGTGTCCAGCAAGCAACTGTTCCTGTACTAGATTTTTTGCAGCAAGGAGCTTTTCGGAGGATAACGGCCATTGTGGAACCATTACCGGGCCCTCCTTTTTCCAAGGTATGGGAATGGTCTCCTCAATGGCCCCTACGAAAAACCCAATCCAGCCACGATCATTTTTAGGAGCACGGTAACCGGACTAGTCCGTCCTTGCAGGTTTTTTCTATAACCCTTTTCCTGGTATGTTGCCATCTTTTCCATCATCCTTTGGCTCTGACTGGAATATCATTGGTCAACCTATAGTTTAACTGTTTCAAAATATCTCTTCCCCATAGGTTAACTGGTAATTCTAACACATAAGGGGTGTAACGACTGCCTTTCTTCCTTCCATGTCTTCACAGGAAGAGGTCGAGCATTGATGCTCGGAGTAGCCACCCCTCGTATCAGCCCTTGTAGGGAATGGGAAGCTCTATTGAGAGCCACTCTTTGGCCCCACTTATGGAACAATGGAGGTGTCTGCTCCGTTCCAGTAATCCTAGTGAAAGGCTTACCATCAAGTTTAATCATCATGGTCATCATCTAACTGTATGCAAAAACAACCATTTAAGGCCTCCGGTGGAGCCAAATCCCGCCTCCCTCGATTTACAGGCGGTTGATACTTTGAATCGACAGTGGCACTAGGCAGTTGAGGCTATTCTGTACTCAACGGTAGCAATGCCATAAACCCTCTTGGTGGAGGAACCACATAATCTTTACTTGTCCAGTAAGTCATGTCTAAACTCCTGGATGTACTATGGGCCCTAGGTGGGCAGAGGACCGGCAAACTATGCTACTGTATTCCTGGTAGGGGCCTTTGAAATCTGAAGGAATAGGTCAATACCTCTAGTGGTGTTAGTCTGCCACTGGGTTGGTGGCACGCAGGTCAATCCTGCGACCTGTGTTGCCTCCTGATATTCGCCTGACTCGGTTCTGTGGTTGTCTCATGCCCCATTATTTGTGGGCCCTGGGGACGTTGGCCCCATTGCCAGTTTTCCTTTTTGACTGACTGGTGATAGCTTTCCATGTATGTCTTTACTGATCTGCACCTCATTGCCCAATGTTTCCCTTTTTGCATATGGGACATAATCCCAGGTTTAGACGTTGTCTCGCGGGTCCGCGGGAAGGGCAATGCATTGAGGTGACCAAGCTTTCCGCATCTATACATCGCATTGTCTCCTTTCTGGGCAGCAGACGCCGGCGGCAAGGCCGCGTTAGTTAAAGGACTCCTACTCTCGGCGGTTTCATACAGCCGAATGCCTTCGCCTTCCAAGGAGTTCATAGCAGTCTGCTTCTTTAGTACCTGTTACAAAGACTAATGGTGTGACAGCGGCTTGCATGATTGAATCTCCAAAAATTGTCTCTCTGGACTTCAGCGCATTTTGGCCCGCGTTTTTAATTTGCTGATAAACTCCCATGGGTAGCCTGTCTGATTGGCAACCCACCCGCTTGACTGTAAGCAATTCATAGGGCCCCAATTTTTGCTTTTTTTGGATCAGCCCGCTTCTTTTAGCAAAAAGCACACATTTCTTGGGAAAAATAGACTTCAATCTAAAAAATTTTCCCTTTAAAGGCTCGCCTTCACGGTGTTATTTCATCCTCGGGAGTCATCGCAGTGGCTGACATTCTTTCTATTACTTGTAGTATAAGCCTGCGCTAACTCCGAAGTCTGTACGCTTTCCACAGCTTTAAGAGACTTAAGTCTAAGCTTGATATTGTCTTACCATTTTCTCCCACAAGGAATGTCTCGAATCTTTCTTCCTTCTTTTTCTGATAAAAATAGGAAGTATGTTTGGGAGCCATTGGTTCCTTCCGACCTGGTGTTTCCGCCTTCCCTAAGGGGGGGGGGTTTAAGGGCGGTACCCCGGGCACAAAGGAGGACTGGTCTATACCGCTCCGCCTCTTTTTTTGGGCTTCCTCCTCTAATTCTGCTGCTCTTGGGTCTAGACTTTCCCCCATCGGTCTTTTAATCAGAGGACGGGCTCCCCCTTCGGAGGATTAACTCCCTCCCTGGGTTCTCGAAATCTCGCCAAACTGGATATTTTTTTTGGCGGGGTTTTTTTTTCTTTTTTTTCCAAATGGCCTCAAATCTGCCTTTTTACTAAAACCCCATCTTTTACCGTCTTCTTTTTGAGATCTCTCTTTCCTTCTAAACTCTTTTTCTTTTCTGCTTGGGTAGACTGTTTGGTGGTCATCTAAAGTCTCTGCCCTCTTAACTTTTTCTCACATCTCTCATCTTTAAATTTCAGGATTTAATCAGTTTGAAAAATGGCCAAGTACCCAGCCGGCCAGCTTCCTTTCTCTTTCCTCATTTGCAGTTTCCCTTCCTAATTTTTTTCCAGACCCATAGTCAAGGACCAGATGTTTTAAAAAAACCAGGAGCGATTCCTATCTACTCCTTCAAGAAACTTATGATAACCTTTTCTGGAACCTTTAAATGTTCCCTCGAGCCGCGGCCCGCACCCGCTTCAGACTAGGCTTCAGTTGTTGGTTTCCCATATTCCTTTATCTACAGGAGCGGGAAATGCTAGCTCAGTAATCGGCCTGAGAATTACAGCCGGCTATTCGATGTTACCGAAAGGGGGACGTACAGATCTTGTCACGCTTCCCATCAAATTTAGACAAAAGCAGCAAAACAAGCCCAAAATGGGAAAATGGGCCAAAATAATCAGAATGACCCACACCCAAAAATAATCATTACCTGCAGAAAAGAAAGGCCCAGGCCCCTCACGTGCCAGTTCTGAACCCTCTCCCGCGAGCAGTCCGGGGTCCCCTTTGAAACGTTCCTATCGCCCGGGGGTCGGGGGTCCGGGTTTCTCCGGCACTACTTTTGTCGCGCCCAGCTCCGCCGGAATAAGCAGACGCGGCAACACAGGATTCTTCCGAAGCAATCTTTATTGTTCAGCTCTGTTCCAAGATGAGAAAGGACACGAGATGAGAGCTCGTCATTATATAGGGCTTGGTGAGGCGTGGGCGTCTCCTATTGGTGCTTTAGAAGGACCAATCAGACGAAAGCAGCTTGCTTTACTCTGTGGACAACTGCGCATGCGTCAATCTCGAGAAGAACCAGGATGTAGGAAACGGCGCCATTTTCTAATGGCGGAGGGCTCCCCACAAAAATGTTTAATTAAACTAATAAAATTTAAATTTGGGGGTTGTTTAAATTGAGTGAAATCTTGCTCAGTGCTTGTTAAGTTTTACTCTGGCTTACCTTTTCTTGAACATAATTTTCTCCCTAACCTTTGTTCCTCCTTGCTTTGGTACCATATCTCAGGGTATATTTACCCAAAAAGGGCTATGTAACTTTCCTGTCTAGTAGAGGATGTTTATTGAAATCAGCAGAAAAGAAAATACAGATTCCCACTGAAAAATTGAAGAACTGCTGATGCATACAAGTTATTTTTCAAAAACCAACAAACGAAAATGCTATAAGAAAATGGGAAGATTACTGAATTCTAACTTATTTGTTTGGAATTTTGTGATATGCCATCATTTTGTTTAATTTCTTTTTACTTCATCTTGGGCGAGGCCCTGGAACATTCATTTAGAATTTTAAGGGTTTTTGCAAAACCTACCACCTTGTCCATACCCTTTTCTACTTTGTTTCTAGGGAGTTAATAGTCAATGGACAGAGAGGTCAAAATTCAAGGAAAGAAGAAAATGTGTTGTTTCTGGTTTGATTGCTTGACTGCACCATGCTGTGCTGCGTCTCCATTGTTGTATTGACTTTTGCAGGTAACAACAAAGGTTAGCTGTAACCTTATGTCTTATCAGGGGGGAAAAAGCAGCTGGTAAAAACACCCCAGAACATGAGTAATCATAGAAAAAAGGTGTAGCTATAAAAACAGCAGAGAATTCATCGGGTAGTCTTCCATAACATTTGTAATAGAAAGGACCCAGGAAGGCCAAAATGGGCCAAATTTCATTCTTTCTTACGTGTCAAAACCCTTTTATAGATTGTTTTCTATGAGTTTCCTCTCACTTTCGACATCGACAATTTTATTTTTTTATTTTTTTTTTTGTTTTTTTGAAAAAAAAGGGGTTTTTCTGTGTATCTGGGCTGGCCCGGAACTCACTCTGTAGACCAGGCCCGACCTGGAAACTTTAGAGGGTCCACCTTCCTTGCCTCTCAAGTGCTGGGAATTACAGTCTTGTGCCACCACCTCCCCACCTACATTGATCATTTTAATGCTAATGACAGTCCTTGTTGTTGTTTGTTTAGATGGCTTGGTTTGGGTTTTTTTTTTTTTTTTTGTTTTTCGAGACAGGGTTTCTCTATGTAAACCGGGCTGTCCTGGAAACTCATCTGTGTAGACCAGGCTGGCCTCGAACTCAAAAATCCCTGTCTTGCCCCCAAGGTTTGGGGTTAAAGGCGTGCGCCACCACCCCGCTTTGGTTTGGGTTTTGAGACCAGGGCCAAGTGGTCTAGAATTCGTTAGGAGATCAACCCGGTCTTGAACTCACAGAGTCCCCCAGTGCTGCTGCCTTCTGAGTGCTGGGATTAAAGGCGTTCAACACCTGCAGTCATTCATTCCCTCTTTTCTTGCCTGTGGTTTATGTATAAATGCTGAGTCCTCCTGTACTTTCTGAATGAAACTTGGAATCACAGTGCAAACAGACCTTTCTCCCACGTTGATTTATACAAGTAAACAAACGGAAATAAATAAATAAAATGACTAGAATAGGAAATGATATCAATTATGTAGCTGCTGGTTGGCTAATGTACTCCCTGTGAGAAATTATTTCTTCTAATAATTTTCCGAAAAGATGGGGGAGGTTTGGGCCATTGAATTGGATGGTGTTGATTCTGGAGGGGGCTTTTTCCGGGGGAAAAAGGTAAGAAAGAAGTGACCTGGCGTTTTAAGGGGAAAAAATTTTTAGGAGAACAAGGGGATTTGTTTTTTTTTTTCAAGGGAATTGTAAATATGGGCGGGGGATTGTGTGCAAAATAGGGTTTGAATCAGTGTTGAAACCATTGAAACGTGATGGGGCTTTTGTCCGTTTTCCCCGAGTGTTGGGAAAAAAAATTTTCGAAAGTTTGGAGAATTAAAAAAAAAGAGGGAAAAAAAAAATTTTGGCAACGCTTACGGGGGTTTAGGAAACAATTGTTCTACTTTGTAAAATTTAAAAATTTTGGGTTGTTAATTACATTGTCACATGATTTTTTTAATGTTTTATCATTTTTTTCCCCTAAAGGGTTACAATCTATCCCTTTTCAAAATAAAAGAGAAAATTATTCATGGGGGGTTGCTCCATTAAAAAGGGCAGTGACCCCCCAAAAAACTTTCTTTTTCTTTTTAAAAGCTATTTTTTTGCCCGGGCCTTTTTTTTTTTTTTTTTTTTTCAAAGGGTTTTCTTTTCAGGGTCCCCTTTCCCTTTCCTTGGTAATCGAACAATCCCCTTGTTCCCGTCGGGGGAAACTTTGGACCAGCCTGGCCTGAGCTTTTTTTGAGCGTGGCTTGGGGTCTTTGCTGATTTTGGGCCCGGGGCAAACGCCCCGAAATAGGAAAAATTTAAACCCCCCCCCCCCCTATTCCTAAGGGGCGGTTGTTTGCAATGTAGAACATTTAAAAGGGATCCCCAAAATTAAAAAAGGAATTTACACAACATCACAAAAATAGAGCATTGATAGATAGAATGTGTGGTTAATATTCTCTGGCATTGTATGTTGGAAACATGACAGAATCATTTATGATTATGATAGAATTTGATCAGCTAAAAGTCACCACCACTACCTAAGAGTTGAAGAAAGATGTGTTGGTTAAATGAAAACAGCTTCCATACTCTTAGATGTTTGAATACTTGTTTCTCAGTTGGTGGAAATCTTTGGGAAGGATTAGAGGTATGGCCTTTTGAAGGAGATGTAACATAGGGATAGACTTATTGGCTGTGAATGCCTCTGGCTATTCCCAGTGTATTCTCTACCTCATAGGTAAGGTTCAAAATGTGAGCTGTCAGGTCTTCCTGCTGCTATGTGTTTATTATGCCAGCAATTTCTCTGACTCAGGATCCATGAGCCCAATACTTTCTTATTGTGAGAGGTATTAGAAAAAAAGCTCCCAGGCTGGCGGTGGTGGCACATGCCTTTAATCCCAGCACTTGGGAGGCAGAGGCCGGTGGATTTCTGAGTTCTAGACCAGCCTGGCCTACAGAGTGAGTTCCAGGATGGCCAGGGCTACACAGAGAAACCCTGTCTCCAAAAACCAAAAAAGAAAAAAAAAACCATAACAGGTCCCTCCACCACCAACTTCCAGCTCTAAGTTCCAGCACTATCTGCAGCACCAGCTGCCCAGTGGCGCCAGCCCAGGACCCACTAAGGGCAGGAGTGGTTGCTGCCTCCACCAGTCAGCTCCATAGAGCACATGGCTTTAAGCTTAGCTTCTGGTATAACTCCAGGACACTCATAGTGCTCAGAGCAACCCCAGACTGTAACTGCCATTCTAAGGACACCTGGTAGAATGAAGACTCTTAATGCTTAAAGATTATCCAATGGATTTATATATCAGCAAATACTCAATATACAAGATTCCCACACAATTAGAATTGTTAACCCAGTTAGCTAACTTTGATATGAGTAACTGCCTGAGACTGCTAGGGACATGTAAGTACTTCCAAACTTTTCTCCCTGCCTCCCCTTCTACTGCATAATCCCCTGCTCTAGCCTTTATTTTACAAATTAAGGTGGGCAGAAGATTCACAAGAAGTCACAGTCCACTGATTCACTCCTTGTCTGCAGCCCTCTCAGGAAAGCTGAATTAGAATCAAAATACAAGACCTGGGCTAGCCACAACACTTTCTTTTATAAATAGACTTGGTCCTGGTGAGTTTTTCTCAGCAATAGAAGTGTTCTGTGGAAGATCAGAAAACACAAAAGTTTGCCAGGCAGTGGTGGCACACGTCTTTAGTTCCAGCACTTGGGAGGCATAGCCAGGCGGATTTCTGAGTTCAAGGCCAGCCTGGTCTACAGAGTGAGTTCCAGGACAGCCAGGCTCACAGAGAATCCCTGTCTCGGAAAAACAAAACACAAAAAAAGAAAACACAAAAGTCTCCCCTTTCAAGAAGAGGAAACCAGGAATGGGTATGTTTTAATTGTAGCTCTAGAGAAGGTACCATGAATACCATGACACTGAGGGTAAAAGTAGTCACAAGATGACTAGTGTAGACTGCTATGAAGAAGCATCCGTATAAAGAACATTCTCCTCTCCTCCTAAACAGAGTTAGCAATATTAAATTACTTGTCCTTCTTTTATAGGAGTATAGAATGCTAGCAAGGGTGGTCCAAAGGCACATGACTAAGTGTATATGTGAGTTTATTAAAAAATCAAGGGCGGTGGTGGCGCACGCCATTAATCCCAGCACTTGGGAGGCAGAGGCAGGCAGATTTCTGAGTTCGAGGCACCTGGTCTACAGACTGAGTTCCAGGACAGCCAGGCTACACAAGAAACCCTGTCTCGAAAAAAACAAACAAACAAACAAACAAACAAAAAACAAACAAACAAATAAAAAATCAATATATAGTATTGTCTTAGGGTTTCCTGCTGTCAAGAGACACCGTGACCAGGGAATTCTTATAAAGGACAACATTTATTTGGGCTCAGATTACAGGTTCAGAGGTTCAGCCATTATCATCCAGGCAGGAGCTTGTCAGTGTCCAGGCAGGGGTGGTACAGGAGGAGCTGAGAGTTCTACATCTTGTTCAGAAGGCAAGGAGAAGACTAGCTTCCAGGCTGCTAGGAGGAGGGTATTAAAGCCAACATTCACAGTGCCACACCTACTCCAACAAGGCTAGACCTCCGAATAGTGTCACTCTCTGGGCCAAGCATATATAAACCATAACAATCATACATTATAGTATACATAATGAATTGAAGTGAGATGAGGTTCTTTGTGAGACCCTGCCTCAACCAAAGAAAACAAATAAAAATTACATTCATTTTTTAAATTTTTGGAGTTTGTCTTGAGATTAGTCTTATCATGAAAGTGTATCATGTAGACTAAAGAGGCCTTGAACTCTTGGATATCAGACTGCCTTTGCCTTCTAAGTGCTGGGATTAATGGTTATTGCAAATGATTTTATGGGCACCAGTGGCAGACAACTCAAATAACTTAAGAGGTTATACACTGTCCCAATTCTCTTATGCTCCTTTTCCTCTGTTATTCCATTTTGTTCTTCTTCCCGTGTGTGTGTGTGTCTGTGTGTTTGTGATGTGTGTATGTGTGAATATTTGTGTGAATGTTTGAGTAAGAATGTGTGTTTGTAATTGTGTTTGATGTGAGGTGCATGTGTGTATGTGTGTGTGAATGTGTTTTTATGTGAGTGTATGTGAATGTGTGTCAATGTGTGTGATTGTGTATGTGAGTGTGTATGTGTGTCTGTATGTGTGTGAGTGTGTTGTCTGTATAACAGGCTTTCGTCAAAATCAATAATTATTCTGCCTCTGTGTCCTACTTGTTGGATTAAAGGAATGCAAAGCCACACCAAGCTTGAAAAATAAAGTTTATGGTGCCAGGTGTTTCTTTGATTCTTCCTCCCCTCTTCCTCCTTGTACTCCTCCTCCTCCTTCTCTCCTTCTCTTCTCCTCCTCTTCCTTCTCTCTTATTCTTCATGTTCATCTTAAGTATTTCACTTGTGTTTTATGAGCTTTGACTCCAGTCGTTGGTATCTTCTGCCCTCGTATGGTCTCTTCCGGTACTGCGTACAGATGCAAGAACACAAGTATCCATGTAACTAAAATAAAAATGATAAAAAAGAACAGAAAAACAAAAATAAATAAATAAAAATGAAGAGTAAAAAAAGAAGTTTAGCCGGGCGGTGGTGGCGCCCACTGCCTTTAATCCCAGACACTTGGGAGGCAGAGTCAGGTGGTATTTCTGAGTTCGAGGCCAGCCTGGTCTACAGAGTGAAGTTCCAGACAGCAGGCTACACAGAGAAAACCTGTCAATCGAAAAACAAAAAAAATAAAAAATAAAAAAAAAAAAAAAAAAGTTTATACTTGGGATTAAACCTGGATCCTCTAGAAGAGCAGCCACTTCTGTAAACTGTTGAGCCATCCTTCCAGTGCTTTGACATGATGGATCTCTCCAGTGCCTTGATGTGCTATTTCAATGTTTCTAAAATCTCTCCCCATCCATTTAAGAAGAAAAATATTCACCATACTCTTTGGCAATGGCACAAGTCTGAGACAGGAGCCAGGTTAGTTAAAATGAACTATTTCTGGTCCTGCATGGAAGTAGCCATGGCTTCCTCTGAGCCAGCCTGCTCAGGGGCAAAAAACAACCTTCTTCTGAGCATAGACTAGCTCAGTGTAGCTGGTCATCTAAGTACAGTCTTCTGTGCTAGTAGGTGACTTTTCCTTGATGTTTGCTGTGTTTGTGCCTCTCTCATGTATATATGTGAGAACTGCGCATTGATTGTCTGTCTGTAAGAGAATACATCATGATTGACAGGTAGTATAGGCTCCTAAGTAAGCTACATTCCAGTGCCATTTCCTTGTGAGGAACCTGTATGACTCCATTTTGAAAGCAGCATCCATCATGCTGTATTTTAAAAGTAGGTTTTCATTTCCTGTAAGAGCCGAGTTGCTGTATTTAAGTCTTTTTC
>JAJTUV010004745.1:0-15014 GCA_021653895.1 Mastomys natalensis
TCTGAGACAAAAGTCACAATTACCATCATCACACATTTTACAGAGCTATTTAAATGCTGAAAATACTTAAACATTAAAAGTATAGAATACATAATAACCATCTTTCATTTTAGAAAGTGAAACTGGATGGAAAATAAAAAAATAAATTGTCTAGTATTTCTCTAACCCAATGACCATATGCTGAACTGTTAGGTTACTGTCATCTTAGCATCCTGTGTAGCACAGGAATGGCTATTTTAGCATCCTGTGTAGCTCAGGAATGGTTATTTTAGCATCCAGTAGCACAGAAGAAATCCACCATTAAGCCAGCTTATAAAGGTCTTCTCCAACTCTCAGTGCTGTGGGTGGTAAAAGAGACCAAAACATCTTTTAAAAAGAGCTTGTGACCTCCTTGGAAAGGTAAGACAAAAGTATAGAAAACGAATTGTGATCGATGAGGGCAGCAGCCACGTTGGTCTGCGGAAGGTAAAAGGTCTTGTACCAAAACTTTCCAAAAGTAAGAGGTAGTACTCAAAGCACGAGCGAGTGAAAGCTTCCCTGGGGAAGACACCGGAAGAAACATGCTCTACATTGATGTGACTATGATTCAGAGGACCGCTAGGATGCCTGGTGGTTGGGGTGAGTGTTGCTGCTTCAGACTCCAGCGTAAGGAAGAGGAAGGAGTGAGCCCGGCCAGAGGCAGAAAGATGGAAGTAAGAGGCTGGAAGGAAAGTGAGCAACCGCAGGAAGCTGCACTGCCAGCTTGTTTCACAGAGCTCTGGGAGTTATTAAAGAAAGGTTTTTGACCAAAGAAGGATGCTCCTTGGAAACTGAGGGGGCCCTGAATGATAACACAGGCTGAAGTTATGTTGGCTCGTGATTCTCTGAGACCCCAGAATAGAAACGTCTGACCTAGGTGACAGTGGTGAGGGGCTGGCTAGATGTTAATGAACTGACCCAGGAGAAACCACAGGCTCATGGTAACTCAGCCTTGGTGATGGAATAGTGACCCCTAAGCTTTTGGATGCTGATCATTAGTAGAAATACATTTATAATTTTCATACAAATATATCTATCTCTATGTCATTATCTATCTCTGTCTCTAGCTAATATACACACATAGATGGGCAAGATGGTGCACATTTATAATCCTAGCACTCAGGAGACAAAAGAAAATATGTGAACATTAGAGGCAGAGTGATCTATACAGTACATTCCATCTTAACTAAGTTACACAGTAAGAGCGTTACTCAACAAAACAAAAAGCTATCTATGTATATGCATTGTACATATACAGAAAGCAAATGAAAGTTCAAGGAAACATGCTTAGTTTCTTCAATTTTATTTACTAAAAGATAAATTGCTATCAACCCACTGAGATCCATGAGTAGATCACCATCCAATTTTGAACACAGTGCTTTAGATTATTTACACATTTAAATGTTATAATTGTTTAATTTAGGTAATTTAAAGGACATTAGGAAGCATTTCTGTCTGAGAAGCTTTATTAACGAGGCACTTCTGGCCCTGGAAATGGAAATTTTGATGTTCTGCTACACAAGGGTCTCTTAAGTGAGTGACTTATTATCTCTCTTTGGAAAGAAAGCTATAGTAGAGGTAGACGGAGGTAATATGGTAAGTTGCAATGAATGCTTGACAGGCTACAGTCTGAGCTGTCAGGAGAGTAAAGTTCCTTCACCAGGTCATAGTGTGTGTGTGTGTGTGTGTGTGTGTGTGTGTGTGGTGTGTTATTATACTAAGGACAGGAGAAAATTAACCTTTACTGCTAAGGCAAGCAGCTCATTTCTCTGAGTGAGGAAGGACCCCGGGAAGGGGAAGCCAGGCCTAGAGGGAGCTCTGGCCAATGCAGGTGAGCAATTCTGAACAATGTGCACATAAAGGAGTGGCTGGCCGTGCCAGAGCTGGCAAATCAAGGAAGGGAAGGGGCTGGGCTCAGCTTGTTTTCAGGGAGACATGTGACATGTCAACAGGCATGAATGTGACTTTGGCCTTTAGGTTTGTCAAGTTGTGTGGTTTTGGTCTTCTGTCTTTTGTTCCTGGAACTCAGTTCTACCAGAATAACCTGTTCAAACTGGCCAACTTGTGACCTAGGAAAAACAGTGCCAAGGCCATCAGTGGTGTTGTTGGGATGAGAGAAGAGTCTCTTCTTGGAGACTGTGAGATGTGGAAATAGTCCTCGGGGGAAGGGCCTGAGTGCATAGCATGTCTGGTGGTGTGTATATGTCTGACATATATATGGTAGTATGTATATGTCTGACATATATATGGTGGTGTGTGGAGAAGGATATTTTTTATCTTGTCTGGTCACAGTTTGGTTTTCTCAATAGTTAGGATTTTCCAAGGCACTATGTGACTTGCTTCTCCCTGATTTCATCTAGGCTAGAGGGGCTTCTTAAAGGTATAGCAGGATTATTCTGTATGGAGTAGTTTCATTCATATGAACAACATGCAATTTCATCCTCAGGTCTGAGTGTTATTAAAACCATAGGCAGTCGGTGAGTCAAAGAAATGCAGTCCAAGAAGCATCAAAGTGATCCTAGCTCTGAGCTCTTGTTAGTTTTAGTGGGCTGTCTTGCTCTTAAGAGACCCATAAGTGAAGAAGAAAGATCAATTTCTCTTATTTAACAAATGGCGATACTGAGGTCAAATATGTGCAATCCAACCCTCCGATCATTCCCTTAAAACATTTTGTTAATTCGGGAAATTTTGTGGAACTTGAATAGCCAGACAAGCTCCTCTATTTTTAATTCCTGAATTTATAAAGGTAAAGAGCCAGATGAAAGGAGAAGTCCCCCCAATCCCAGTATTTCTTCACAGTAAACAGCTGCTCTACTGCTTGAGGCAAAGCCCAAGGCACTGTTCAAAGTCTGTCTTTAATCTCTGATGAGAACTTGAGAGAAGCATGTGAACTTGTCTTAACCAGCTTGAAACAAAAAGAAAGGGGTGAGAGAGCATCACCCACCTCCTCACTTCTGGGACTTTGCTCACAGATCCTACCTTGCCCCAGGAGTTGCCGCTTGCTATCCATGGATAGGAGGGGAAGTTGGCAGAACGGAACCCAGAAATCCTCTCTGAATATTGTGTGGGAAGGAAACAGTTTCCAGTCTTCATGTAAGATGATCCACAGATGGGTCTGAGCCTCGAGGAATCAGACAAATGCTCCGCATTCCTACTCCCACAGAGATACAGGTGAAGTCTATTTGATCCAGACCTGAGGATGCTGTTGGCCTGGGGCAAGGATGTGCAGCTGCAGAGAAAGCAGTAGACCAGAGGACTGGATCTGGAAGTTCTGAGCCTTCTCTGGGCAAGAGCACCGAGTACCTATTGGAGGTTACTGTGCGTAAAGCACCTGTCTTCGCTGGCAGCACTCCATCCTCACTTCACTGATCCCACAGTGGAAGGATTTCTAAAGGGCTCATAGACAGACAGTCTAGTCTGTGAACACAGGCTCTGAGTTCTGTCTCATGGGCACATGGAGGAGAATTTGAAGGAAACCAATCACAGAGCACCTTGGGAAGCTGATTCATAATCTAATCTCACTACTATGCTCCCTTGCATGTCTCATATGGCTTCCCGATCACAGTGAATGATAGTGGTAGGAAATAACTCATTGGCCAACTGTTCTAAGGTACAAGGTGAGAGACAGGACTGAGGAATCCTTTCATGACACATCCCCTTCCATCCCTGGGTTGGAGTGGAAAAGCATTAGGCACCTGCCACAGATCCTGGGGCACAGGTGTTAGACTGTGTATTCACAGTGGTGACATAAGAAACATCACAAAATTACACAAGATCATGCTTATTATCATTAAAAGAATTTTCCCATTTAACCATTACATACTTTTAGAATAAAGTGTCCTTTTCTTATTTATAGAAGGGATAGAGAGTGTGCTTGAGATGAAACCCAAGACCATGTTCAAAGTCTGTGTTTTTAACCTCTGTTGAGAGCTGGAGAAGAAGTATGTGGACTTGTCTTACCAGCTTAAAACAAAGAAGCAATGGGAGAAGAGAGAGTGTGTGTGTGTGTGTGTGTGTGTGTGTGTGTGTGTGTGTACGTGCATGAGCGTATTCATGTGTACTTTTAGCATGCTTACTTGACAGAAAAAAAGCGGGTAACATTCTCTTGAATGATTTTGAGAAACATTTCTGTCTCTGAAACCACAAGATCTGGGAAACAGTGTTTTGATGGTGTTTCTGGAACTGGAATTCAAGGCCATGTTATCGGTCACTTAGAGAAGTCAAAGAGTAGAGACAGCAAGTACATTTTAAGGCTGACAGCTAAAGCTACTGAGAGGACAGTAGATTAGCATCTTATAAATCTACCCCGTGTCTTTTGCAGCTAGCACATGATATGGGAGGGGGGAAGGCTGTCAGTCATGCTGGAGCTCAGTCCTGCCCTTGACCACTGGTCAAGTGGTTCGCCATAATTTTCAGTACTTGACATGGCTGTGGTCTCTTGGCCTCATCCCTTGCATGCGTCCCTCATTCTGGGATGTTTGGGCTCAGGCTCTTTCTGAAACACTGAGTCAAGTCAGTTTCTGCTGGTATCAACCTTTACTCATCGGGAACACCGAGGCAGGGAGTGGGGTTAACACAGAACAATGAACCATTAGCATGGTGTGCATGTGCAGCCAGCAATAGCATGCTGATTCTTGAATGTCTTCTTTGTAATATGAATGTAACACACAGATGAAAGTGTCCCTTGTCGTCCCTTTGTCTTCTACTGTTTAGAATACTGTGTGTCAAGGAAATAAAATTAATCTTAGTCCTTTTCTTAAAATTAACATTGATATCAAGCCTCTCTGCACAGCCAGATCCTGCACATCCTTCTCCAGGGTTTAACCTGTTGAATCTGCCTGTCCCTCCTTGCCCTCTATCCCACCTCCCCAGTCTCAGCTTGACCTCTGAACTCCTGGCCTGGTCCAGGACACACATCCTGCACACCAGCCTAATACCCTGTGTCTACCTGACTTGATTTCACATAAAATATTCCTACCCTCTAGGCTCCACTCATCCATACATCTCTGTTCTGCCTCAAACTGCTCTATCTGTATTAGATGCAGACCTAACAAAGGAGATCCATGTAACCAGATACCTTCACAAAAAGACAAACTTTATAGTACTTCCTCTCCAAAACTCACTAGTCCTGTAGAAATGTTTACTGATGAGAATTGCCTAGATAAAACCCTTAGGACATAGACTTTTTTAAAAAAGGAAAAATCATAAACTTCATCAAAGAATTCAAGGAGTTTAAAGAAGACATAAAGGAACAGCTCAATGAAATTGAAGATAAAGAAGAGGAAGAGAGTAAACACGGGAGCCACCAGGCACATTGAAGATTCTCTAAGACAATCCACATCCTGTGATGCAGAACAGACCGTCACAAATTCAAAAAGATTGCCATAGCTCCTTGTATGCTATTGGACCACAATGCAAGAAGACTTAAAATTGATAGCAAGCAAATTTGTAATAAACACGGAAACTCATGGAGATTAAACAACTCATGCATGAATGATGGATTGGTCAAAGAAAAAAAATAAGAAAGAAAGAATTACCTGAACTAAAGGAAAACAAACCCACAGCTTAGCAATACCTCTGGGACACACTGAAAGCAGTCTTAGAGGGGAAATTTATAGCTCTGAGTTAAAAGAATCAGAGAGAATATAAATAAATTACCTAATGATTCAACAACAACAAAAAAATTTGGAAGAGCAAGAACAAACCAAATCCAGAAATTGTGGCAAAAAATAACAAAAATCAAAGGACAGATGAAATAGGAACAAAGAAAAGAATACATGTCAGCAAATCTAAGAGTAGGTTCTTTGACAAGATTAGGAAGATTGACAGACCTTTGCCTAACTAACGAAGAGAAAGAAATAGAGAACCTCTGTTAATGGAATCATAAACAGGGAAACATTACAACGTCAGCCATTAAGTATTTGAAAAAAAAAAAAAAAAGAGTCAGAAACATAGGCTGGAGACAAGAAAGCATCTTTAACAAATGGTGATGGGTAAACTTAACATACTAAAAAATAAAATTAGACCTGTATCTGTTAGCTTATACAATAACTCTAAAAACCTAAAAGTATCTGCACAGCAAAAATAAAAATCCATTACACGAGGAGGAAGCCCACAGAATGGGAGGGAATCTTTGCTACCTCTACATCGGACAGAGGAATTAACACCCAGCATATAGAAAGAGCTAAAAGCAAACAAACAAGCAATCAAATGAAAAGCATGAAGAATCAAAACCACAAATGACCCGTTCAAAAGTGAGTGTGGGATCTGATCAAAGAGTTCTCAAAGGGGAAAAAAAATCAAAATAACTAAGAAAGATCTTTAGAAGAATATTCATTGTCCCTAGCAAAAGTCAAAAAGAATTTGAAATTTATCTTACTCCAGTGAGAGAGGCAAAGATCAACAAAACAACAGACAGTGAATGCGACCTTCATTCACTGTGGGCAGGATTACAAACTGGCCTACCCACTGTGAAAATCAGTGTGCAAAACCTCCAAAAAGCTAAAATAAATCTACCATGTGACCTAGCTATACCACTCCTCAGCCTGTGGTCAAAGGACCCAGCATCCTATTCTACAGATGCTTGCTCAGTCATATCCACTGATGCTCTAGTCACAATAGGTAGGAGATGGTAGTAGCTCAAGTGTCCTCCAACGGATGAATGGCTATTGAAAATATGGTACACTTGCTCTATGGAGTACTACTCAGCTGTAAAAACAACAAAACTGTGAACTTCGCAGGCAAATGGATGGAACTAGAAAAGATCAAAGTGAGAGAGGTGACACAGACCTAGAAAGACAAACATTGTGTGTATTCTGTCATTAGAGGTGCCTAGCTCCAAATCTTTACCTCTGAGTAGATAATACGAGTAACTTGAGAAACCAGGAAAGTAAATCTTGGAGCATTGCCAGGGTGGGTATTGGGTGGGGAAACAACAGAGTCAGGAATAGCAGCTTACTAGTGATCTGATCAGAGACATGAGAAAGCAAGGGCTCTAGGAAGGGATGGAGGGAGGGAGGAAAAATAACAGTAAGGTTGTCTGAAAACATCATTAGCCTCCATGTTATCTCCCTAAAATATATGTAACACAAGTAAACCCATATATATATAAAATAAAATAAAATTTATATATATATACACACACATATATATATATATTTATTTATTTAATGAAAATTTCCTACCTAGGCGGACAGTGCTCCTCCAAGAGCCAAAGACCATCTAACAACACCCCAATATCAGACATGAGTAGCTCTCTTTTGAGTTTTCACTCAGGGTTGTTCAAAAGATTCCCCAAACATATAGTCTATTGCTATTGCCCTTGGGTTGTTCCCCCAAGAGGTAGAGAGCAAGTCTCTATTGCTTAGGACACTGTGCACTTCAGAGGCAGGGCCCATAGCTGGATCTGACCTGAACGCCTCTTTCCTGAGGACTAGCACTCATGGTATGAGAAGACACCATGCATGTTTCCAAAGGAGGAGAGCAAACAACAGTCCTACCTAGCATGACACCTGTGAACCTCTATAATGACCAGCATAGCACAATAACCCTAAGGGTGTGGTAGTATACCTTGGTGGTAACCAACAGTCTCTAATTGGACTTAAGATTGGCTCAACAGGAGGGTAATCATGCTGGGTACTGTAAACCTTACCAACTACCCAGAGCTAGTAAAGTCATACATTTTGGAGAACTTTTAACCACCAGCTTACTAAACCAGCATAATCCCTAACGACATTCTCAATACTTGTCCTTATACTCACAGATGAGTGCAGTCCTCACCCCTCTGCAAGGAAACTTTCTCTTTGCCACAGATAAAGACATTACAAAAGCCCACAACAATCAACATGCAGAGTTGTGGAGATCAGCCTCAGTTTAATCATCTGTCAGATACTCCCACCCCTAAGGCTCAGGAACCATTGTGGGAGAACCCGTGGAAAGATTTTAAGAGCCAGAGGAACAGGAAGTTTCCTGTGAGATTGTGTTTCCTATGAATTTCAGTAGCTATACCCATGAGATCTCACCAACATGACTTCTAACCATGAGCCGAACAAGAACAGCAATAGATATGTTAGCATGAATGGGAGAGAGTTCAAGGAATCATAGGCAACAAAGGAATGCTGTGAGTGGAGAAACGGTTTTAGCCAGGGAAGAGCACACCAACTGACTATCTAATAGTAAATGGTCAGCTCTTAAAATGCACTTACAAGTAACATTGTACAGATTCAACAGGTTATATGTATGTACACACACACACACACACACACACACAGAAAGAGAGAGAGAGAGAGAGAGAGAGAGAGAGAGAGAGAGAGAGAGAGAGAGAGGAGTAATGAAAAAAGAGGCCATGAGTTTGAAAGGGAGCAAGGAAGGGAATATGGGAGGTTTCAAAGGAGGAAAGGGAAGAGGAGAATATATGTAATTATATTATAAATTTAAAAATAAATAATAATAATAACAACAACAATAAAGAATTTCTTCTACCTGTCAAAGCCAGCAGTAGCTTACCAGCTGTGAGAGGAAGAAGCTATGTTGGCAGTACATTTTCCCCACCCCAGCGAGCCCTCAGGTGACTGTCAGTGTCCCCAGTATCTTCCTCGGCTGCCTGAAAGTGAGTCACAGTCACCCATTGTGTAATATGCAAATACCATGAAATGGCACAGGATGACTCCTCTAAAAACATATGACTTACTGGTGTAATTACTTATGGGATAAACAGCAAATGTACCCTGCTTATTTTTACCATCTGTCATTTTTAGGAAATTACTTAAGGATGATAATCAGCTATTTAAATTTAACAAAAAATCTTTTAGAGTAGCTTTAAATTGGTTTTAAAGGGCAGAAAGTGCAAAGATGTAAGTTACATGCTTTATTTCAAGTTTCATTACTTTGACATATTTGTTACAAGATGATGATGATAATGACGATGATGATGATGTCAGAGTATATTTCCCAGTCTGGCTTTGAACTGACACCGACCCTCTTGTCTCATTCTCTTAAGTGCTAGGGTTACAGGTGTATGGGACCACAGCCAGCTAGGCCTATTGCTATTAATTTAAGTCTATAGTTTATAGTATAGGTCATGTTTCACACTGCTATTAGGGTTTGGATGATCTATAACGCAGGTTTTCAGCAGCAGCGTATCATGTTGAATGGTTTCCCAAAGTGTCTGTACTCTATTTACCCCTACAATCCCTCTCCTCTTCCCCTTCTTCTCTTAATTTCTTGATCTATCTTTTATCTTTCTCAGGACGAGAATTCTGCACTGGTTAAGATTCAGTAGTTAGAATATCCACTAGTTAGAATTGTGCAGTATGTAGCCTTTTCTTTCCATTTTGTGTCTCTTTATCTGTCTGTGTGTGAGTGTATGTGTGTGTGTTTATGTATGTATGTGTGTGTGTGTTTACGTATGTATCTGTGTGTATGTGTCTATGTGTGTGTGTTTATGTATGTATCTCTGTGTATATGTATGTGTGTGTCTATGTGTGTGTGCTTATGTATGTGTGTGTGTGTGTGTACATGTGGAGATCAGAAGACAACTTGTGGAGTTGGTTCACCATGCAGGACTGGGCACGGAGCTCAGGTTGTCAGGCTTGGCCACAAGTTCATGCACTGCGGAGCCCTCTTGCTGGCCCTCTGTGAAGCCTTTTCTAATGAGCTGTTTTCATTCGTTAGCTAACATTTCTTAAGTTTCCTCAGTGACTCTTTTGTGCTTTGACAGTTTATTTTTAATCACCAAATAATATCCCATTTGATAGCTGTTTTCTATTGAAGAATGTCTCAGTTGTCTCCAGGTTCCATCAATTAGAATAAGGCTGAACCTCAGCTATTTTGGTTTGCATTTAAAGAATACAGTGTAGTATCCATCTGCAACTAGTAATGTATTCATTACGAAAACTTAGGAAGCACAGAAACGGTTAAAAAGAAAAGAAATACTATTAACAATCTCACCTTAACGATAATGCTGGTAATCATTAGTGTATATCTAGCTAGAGACTCTGTGTTCCTCCATCTATCCATCCATCTCTCCAATCTGTCTATCCATCTGTCTATCTCTTACCTGTGGCTATAACTGTGTGTGCTTCTTCTATATTTGCTTTTAATAAACTTGGGTATTGTGCTGTTTATGTAATTTTGTCTGCTAGCTTTTTTCACATTTAATATTATATTAAATATTTCCAATTGCTTAAATTTTGCTTTTTGCAGAATGTGGCATTTGCCAAGTATACAGAGACTCATTGTATAAGTGCTTTGAAAACGGGCTGCAAATGCCATTTCATTCTACTCTTGCTAGAACATGAGTCTAGAAAGGCAAGACTTTAGCCTGTTTATGTTCACAGGCAACCCCTTAAGCAGACACAAGACAGCATGACTGGCATCCTAAGAATAAATAACGAGAGAATAGCAGTCGTGACACTTTATGCTGTCACTTGCTACTTGTGGAATCAAGGAGAACGTTCTTATGGTCAAAGCACCTGCTGGTGAACTGGAGGAAAAAACAACTGTGGCGGGAGAATGCTATGCTAACATCTCATGGAGTGATGGCAATAATCCTATCAGATCATTATGTGAGAGATGGTGAGACTTCAGGAAATGGGACTATCCCCAAGGTCAGAAATTATACAATTTCATTAAAACATCTTAAATATCCACAATTTAAAAAATTAACTATTTTTTTTGTATTTGAAAACAACTCTTTTGTACCATAACTTTAAAGACTGCTTTTTAAGAAATAATATCTTTTAAAAAAAATCCTGAGTAGGTGTGTATCCATGGTTACAGTGACAATAGTGGGAACATTTCTTAAGATGGAATTTTTTTTCTTGTTGTTGTCCTAGATTTTTACATTAGCTTTGTCTGGGTTTGTTTTAATTCCCTGTGGTTTAAAAGACTAAATTTTTTGTCATTAATATAGTTTTAACACTATTTAAAGTTTTTTCTTATGTTTCATTCTTCTAGGATTTCCTAGATATTCAGAATATATGAAATATTTTAGATGTAATGTAAAACAGAACCTTAAACTGTAACCAATTGGCAACATTAAGGCTTAAATATATAGTTAAAACAGCTTAATATACCTTAAGAACACATAAAGGGAGACCTAAAAAAAAAATAAGCTTCAAGAAAGGTTTTTAAGAGCATGTATCATCTAAACTAGAAGTAAAAGATGAGAGGTATGGTGACAGGTATTAGTGAGGGAAGTCTCAAGAGAAGGAAGTAACATGCAGAGGTCCTGGGTAGAGGCCACATGCTGGAGAAGACGTGAAAGTGACTCCATATGCTTAGTTCATTCTGCAATTTAGAGCTGAGAGTGGAGTGGGGAAGTTGGTCATAGGAAAGACTTTGACAAGCATGCAGAGCACACCATGCCAATGATAAGAGGGAATAACTGAGTTCTTATGAGTGAGTAAGGAGGATCAGACAGTCCATTTAGAAAGTCCACGCTGCCTTTCTTGTAGAACTACTTGATCAGGAACAATTAGCAAGGCACGGAGATCAGTGGAGGACAGTAAACTGCCCAGCTGAGAGCTGATTGTGGCTTTAGCCACTTAAACATCACGGGAAAACTGTAAAACTGTTAGGATTTTTGTTGTTGTTGTTGTCCTTAATCTCTAAATTTGTAAGATGAAAGTTAAGAACCTGCCATTTCTCAATAAATAGCATGTATACTAAGACCAATAGCTAATGTTTAAAGACATTCTACATTACTTTGGGATAGAATATGGTCGGTGATATGCTAACAACGCATTCAACCTTTTCTTTAGTATCCTTCAAATTTTAAAAAAGCTGTAGCAAAATCCTTGCAAGACTTTTTTGCATCTTTAACCAGAGTGTGCTAAAGCCCAAATGGAAATCAAATTTGCTGCCTGTAACTAGAAATCTAAAAGCAAATGAATGCTTTTTTTGTAAATTTTCATAGAGCACATAACAAGTAGCAGAACATAGAATACAGTGGAGAAACACATTGCCTTGCTGCCTTTTGAAACTTAGTTTCTGATGAGAAAAAGGCAGTGCCTACATCAAGAATGAGACAGACATAGTTTTTGTAATAAAATTGAGATAGTGGGTAGAGAAAGCAAAACCCGTTAACGCCACCTTTGCTGTTCTTGCAGGGGATCCAGTTTCAGTTCCCAACATCCACATGGCAGCTCTTTTGGAATCAGAGGGCACTGCTTGTCATGTACATCATTACACACACACACACACACACACACCACACACACAGAGAGAGAGAGAGAGAGAGAGAGAGGAGAGAGAGAGAGAGAGAGAGATACAGACAGACACATACAAATATACCCAGATAGACATAAGCACACACACATACACACAGAAACACACACATACGCAGACAGTCAGACACATACAATACACACAGACAGACATAAGCACACACACACACACACACACACACACACACACACATACACGCACACCCATATACACCCACACACCCACACATAAAACACATGCACACACAGAGAGAGAGACAGAGAGACAGAGAAAAAAAACAGAGAGACAACGACACAGAGAGATTTTTTAAAAAGCTATTAAACATCAATTAAAAAAACCAAAATCACAATGATTGAAAACGGCTTAAAAATATCAAAGTCGATGACACAGTGAGCGAGCACACTGATGTTGGTCACAGAAGCTCCATGGGCTGATCAAACACTGCAGCTTCTTTGTACTTTAACCTGGGCTTTTGGCAAGAAGCCCAGTCGGCATGGACTCTCTCCTGGTTTGTTGGTTTCTCAAACATAGACCAGTTTGTCAGTTGGTAGTGGGATTTTACCATCTGTATCAATATTTATATCAAAAGGGGGGGGCTACAAACTCAAAACCAGTAGTATTTATAATATTAAAATTTGGCCTGTGTTTTAAGTGACTCAAACCTCAATAAAACTCCTTTCTGTCTTTTCTCCTAAAATTTAAGAATGTAGACCCTGCAAATGATTCTTGTCTGGTTTAAAACAATAAGTCAGTTTTTCCACATGTTTACATACTAGGATTGGGATATCAGATAATAACTCAGGTAAAGCCTCTTTGAGGAAAATAACTTGTCAGAAGTTGGTGGCAGTTGGCCAAGGTTGCATGAGTCTGAATGATATGGTGAGAATATTGTTTTCTCTTGGCTCTGACCGACCTGCCACACAGGGAGAATTAGCCCAGAGTTATGATGTCACTCTACTCACTGAGGATTCAGGAGAATAATTATAGATAATATTTTTGGTTCATGGCATTGGTCTTATCTCCATAAACATGGAATTTTAAAGGGTCAGCAGAAAAACAGATGAGTAAACACCTTGCTGATATCAAGGTGCTTTAATTATCATAAAAACCAATCCTGCCTGTGGTAGTATCTGACTTTGTCCTTTGGTTCTAAGCTGACCTCAGGACCAGGTGCAATGCCTGTGGATTGGAACGTCCAGATTTCTATTTCTTTCCTAATCACTGTCATTTTTCTGGTATTTCTTTTTCAGCTTTGGTTAAGACAAATGTATTGATATATTATCACACTGCTATGCTAATATATCCAATATTTACATACTTAATTATATAACCAACATCTCACATTTTACTGACAAAAAGCTAAAAGGATATAAACATTTATCAGCACTGAAATCTTGTTCTGAACTCTGTATATGACTAATATGTCTTTCAGTTTGTCTTAAGATTTTTTTTTAATCATAAAAACATTCAAAATCCTTGTGGCTGGAGAGATGGTTCAGTGGTTAAGAACACTGGGTGCTCTTCCAGAGGTCCTGAGTTCAATTCCCAGCAACCACATTGTAGCTCACAACCATCTGTAATAGGATCCGATGCCCTCTTCTGGTGTGCATGAAGACAGCATATTCATATATATGAATATACTCATGTATACAAATATACTCATATACATGAAATAAATAAATCTTAAAAAAAAAGAAAAACATTCAAATCTTAGAATGACGCACAACAAACAAATCATACATACTGTTATATTCTAAAGAAGGAAAACTTCAGTAAAATGTTGGCAAAAGTTTACTTAATAATTAAGTTTTTATGGACTAAACAGGAAGGAAAAACTCAGAGACAGGCATGATCTTGCAGTTTTTGATTTTTCAGATTAAAGGTTTGGGATGCCTTCATTTTTGATTGAATGCTTACTATTTGTAACATTTAGTATTTACATAGATAGTTTTAGATTAAATGTGTCTATATTTGCATTCTGAGCATTATTCTGCAGAATAGTGGCTTCCCAGAGTTCGTGGAGTTGCTCATTGCCTTGGAAACCCTTAGATGTTAACGGTTTAGTCTAGGTTTCCTTTTCACTGGTGGGAGTGTGCAATTTAAGTAGGGAAGTTTTATGGAGCATAAAAGTTCTGGCCTTGAGGGAATCTTGTTTCCTAACAAATCTAGGGTTTATAGATTCAGCTCTTGCTCTCACAGTGAGGTAAAAGCTCAGATAGACAACAAATGCATCCTCAACTTAGCTCAAAAGCAAAAGTTTGGAAATTGTAAATTTGACACATTTTTTTTTAATCTACAGGAATATGCAAAGGAAATAGGGACAAAATTCAATGAATCAAAACACATTATCAAACTCACCTCACTCTCCTGCTTTCCCAGATTGAGAGACAATGAGACATTGAAATAGAGAGCACATCTAAACTCCGTAGGTTTCTGGAATGAATGCCATTGTAGCACTCAGCTTTGACAGGAGCAAAAGCCTACATAACAGGCAATGGGACTTTGGAACACGTTTTACCCCTGCTTCTTTGCTAAAATTAAGAATCATATATATATATTTTCTGAGTAAATATTTGGACTTCTTTTAATATGAGAAAACTTTACCTAATTTAATTTCCAGACCTCAATGTTAAGTAAATTTTTTACTTTGAGAAAGAGATTAAGCATGTTTGGGATGACTTAAATGAAATTTACTGTGGGGTTTTAGAAGACAGTCAAGAGCATCAGAATTGAAGAAATGCATGCTCACCAGGTCTTTTAGAGATGGC
>JAJTUV010004746.1:0-16072 GCA_021653895.1 Mastomys natalensis
AAAACAAATTAATTGAAATACTTTCTTTTATCTTTTCAGATCACACTATAATGAAAACCACCGAAATAATGCAAAGACTTGGGAATTGAACAATACTCTCTTGGATAACCAGTATGTTTTCAAAGAAATCATAGAAGATTTTTAATTTTATGTAGTTAGAGGAAAATGAAAATACTATTTGTCAAAATGATTAGGAAGATAGGAAAGAGAGCACAAAGGTGAAATTCATAGCCTTGGTGTGTTTTTAAATTAAGGAGCTTTAAGTAAGTTACTTAAAGATGCATCTGAAGGTCATAAAATAACAACAAAAGAGGCTTCAAAGAAGTAGTTAAAAGGAAATAAATAAAGATCAGGGAAGAAATTAATAAAATTGAAGCTAAAGAACTATAAATCAATAAAACCTGGAAGGAATGGATTCATAAAATTAAAACAAGATCATATAAAACCTTAGAAAAACTCTCCAAAAGAGAAAAAAAGGACACCCAAGTTAATAAATTGGAAATTAGAAGAAGTATTACAATAGATTCCAAAAAAAATACAAAGGAACATTCATTAATATATTCAGTTTATATTCCAAAATCCTAGAGAACCTAGAAGAAATGGGTAAGTGGCTAGAAAATCAGAGCCACCAAAATAAAAGTGAAGGCAGTATAAACCACTTAAATAGATGTATAACAAGAAAGAGGACTGGAGAAAGAAAATCTGTGACTCTGGATTCACTGCTGAATTCCACTAGACTTTTAAAGAAGAGGAAAAAGTGCTTTTAAAGCCAATCAATAAAACCAAAGAAATGACACTACCTAACTCATTCTACAAAACCCAATTTACCCAACACCAAAACCACATAAGGAACACAACAAAAATATATGACAAAATAATCCTGATAATCAGAAAGAAAAAAAAAAAAAAGCTTAACAAAATACATGAGCCGGGCAGTAGTGGCGCATGCCTTTAATCCCAGCACTTGGGAGGCAGAGGCAGGCGGATTCTGAGTTCGAGGCCAGCCTGTCTCTACAGAGTGAGTTCCAGGCCAGCCCGGCTACACAGAGAAACCCTGTCTCAAAAAACAAACAAACAAACAAACAAACAAACAAAAATACATGCAAACCAAATTCAAATTCAAGAATACATTGAAAAGATTCTATGTCAAGGCCTACTTTGTTTCATTCAAGGGAAGCAAGGGTAGTTTAAAATATGCAAATCAATTAATATAACTTATTATATAAAGAGATGTAAAGAACAGAAGTTATGCAGTAATTTAAAAAGATTCAGAAAAGGTCTTTCACAAAGTTCAAAATCCCTTCTTGATGAAGTATAGCATGAGCATAACCTTAACATGGTAGATAAAATTCCATATAAATAGAAAGAAATCCTGAAAGTATGTTCTCTAAAACAACTACTAGACAAAGGAGTCTACCTTGTGACTCTTAGTAGTTGCAGTGCTTGAAGTCTTAGCTAGAAGTATAAAGCACGACAGAAAGGGGCAATATGTGGTATTAGTTGTAGTCATGTTTCTTTTATGAATTTGGGCGCCCTTGTATTAGGTGCTATAAATGTTTTAGAATTTTAATATCCTTTTAGTGTAGGTTTTTTCACTGATAGTTATATAGTCTCCTTCCTTACTTCTGATTAGTTTTTTGATATGAAGTGTATTTTTGTCAGATATAAAAATGGATACACCAGCTGGAATCTTAAGTCCTGTTGCTTAGAGTATCTTCTTCCACCCTTTGCCCTGAAGAGATATCTGTTTTTTGATGGTGAGGGTGTTTTTTTGATTCAGCAGAAACTGGATCCTGTTTTCTACTCCAATCAATTAGTATGTGTCTTTAGGGAATTAAGAGCATTATTATTGAAAGTTAAAGTTGTCAATGGTCAGTATTTATTGATTTCCTGTTCTATTTGTCTTATTGTGTCATGTGAAGTATTTTTCTCTCTATTTTGATTTGTTCTTCTGAGATTATTTATTTCTTTCATCTTCATATTGATAATTAACCTCATTGGAGTAAAAAGTTTTCTTCCTAGCACCTCCTAGCTAGATCTGTAGATGCATGCTGCTCACATATAATTTTATTATGGAATTTTTGCTCCATCTATTGTGATTGATAGTCTTCTGTGTATATCTGGGATAGAATTTGTGACTCTTAGTTTGTAGAACATCCATGAAGGCTCTTCTGACTGTTCGAGTCTCTATTGAGAAGGCAAGTACTTTTCTAATATGTCTGCCTTCATTGTTACTTGTCTTTTTCTCTTGAAATTTTTAAATTCTTCTCTTTTTCTGTATATTTTTCCTTTGCAGCTTTTAAATTTTTTCTTTGTTCTGTATTTTCCTTTGCTACTTTTAAAACTCTTCTTTGTTCTGTACATCTTTCCTTTACAGCTTTTAATAATCATTCCTTGTTCTGCACATTCGTGTTCTCGTTATTATGTATCAGGAGGAGTTTCCTTTCAGAAATATCTATTTGGTGTTCTGTATGCTTCTTTAAAGACACCTCTTTCTTTTTGGGTTTGGTGAGGTTTTCTTCTAAACTGATGAAAATTTTTCTGAGACTTTGATCTTTGGTTGTTTTCCTTTCCTTAATTTTATTATTCATATATTATCTTTTAATAGTGTTCTAGTTTTTCCTGATGTTCTGTAAGTGGATTGTTTTCAGATTTAACATTTTCTTTGATTGAGGTATCAATCTCTTTTACCTTGTTTAATTGTCTTTAATCCCTAATATTCTCTCTTCCATGTATTCTATTGTATTGGTGAGTCTTGTCTCTAAAGGTTTGTTTGACTTCCTTAATTTTTAATGTTCATTTTTTATCTCACAGTTTTGGTTTTCCTTAGGTGAATATATTTCTCTTTTCATGTCCTGAACTGTCTTTATCATTTCCTGCCACTGTATTTCACAGATTTCACTAGGATTTATTCATAGCATCACTATAAAGTCCTTAAAACATATTTATAATAGCTATTTTGAAGTCCTTGTCTTACACTTTAGCTATAATGCATTTCTCAGGTAGACTGTGATATGGTTGTTGTGTTCTGGGGAGATATATTATCCTAGCAGTTATCGATTTTTGATGCTGGTTCTAAGCATCTGGAGTTGGAGTAGTTGTAATTCTAATTACAATTTTAATTGTTGATATCTGGTCTTGTCTTTGTTGTGTGGTTGTGTTTCCCTTTTTGAATCTTAGGGCAGTGTGCAGGCTATGGGTTGTCTTACAGAAAATGGTTCTCCATGCCAGTGGTTGGCAGAGAAATAGAGGTGGACTAGAAGAAAAGATTGAAAGGGGATTTACAGAGGCAGGCGCTAAGGAGATCCTGTTCACACCTAGAGGTAGGATTTACAGAGAGTTGGAAGTGCAATGGGAAAGGGGAATTCAGCAAGTAGGTAAGACAAATAATTATCTGAAGAGACGAGACAGGGATGATAGTGCTAGGGGGAACATGAGTCTGAACCAAGAATTGAAATGTCAAGTGAGTGAAGTTAATAGGGGATGGGTGAAGCATCTATATGCAGGTTGCTTCCAGGCTGAGGGCGAGAATAGAAAGATCATAATGTAGAATAGAAATGTTATTGTGATTCACCTACTTGAGTCCCTGTCAGGTGTGATCCAATGGGCAATCCCAGGTAGAAAGTATTTTTAGGTATTGGGATATGATGCAAAGGAAAGGCCTTTCACCCTCATGAATTGCCTAGACGCATATAGTGAAAATGGCCATCCTAGCTAAAACCAAATTCAATGCAATTCTCACTAAAATCACACCATAATTATTCATGGAAATTTAAAGGCCAATTTTCAACTTCATATAAAAATACAAAAAAGTCCATGATAGCTACAGCATTCCTGAATAATTAAAGAACTGCTAGAGGTGTCACCATCCTTGATCTAAAATTGTACTACAGAGCAATAGTAAGAAGAACAGCATGAAAATATATACATTGATCACTTGGACAAAATTGAAGACCTAGACTTGAGTCCACATACTTCTGGACAACTGATCATAGATAAAGAACCCAGAAATACACATCTTTAAAAAGACAACATTGTCAAGTAATGTTGCTGGACAATCAGGTATCTAAATGTAAAAGAATCTAAGTAGATCCATACTTATCACCTTGCACAAACCTCAATTACAGCTTGATTAAGAACCCCCAATATAGGGACAGGTACATTGAATCTTTCTGGAAGAGAAAATGGAAGAATGCCCTTTAAGTGACTGGCACAGGAATATGACATTTGGCACAAATATTAAGATCAAAAATAAATAAATGGAATTCCATGAAACTGAAAAGATTCTGTGTGGCAAAGAACTCCATCATTTAGACAAAGGAGTGGGCTGCAAATTGGGAAACAATCTTTATCAATTATATATACAATATAGAGCTAATATCTAAAATGTACAAAGAACAAAAAAACCTAGATATCAAGAAAACAAATAATCCAACTAAAATTAAGTACATATCTAAACAGGCAGTTCTCTAAAGATGAAACATAAATGGATGAGAAACACTTAGAATTGTTCAATACCCTTAGTTATCAGAAAAATGCAAATCAAAACCACTTTGAGGTTTCATCTTGCACAAGTCATAGTGGACAAAATCAATAAAACGGATGACACATCATACTAGTGAGAATGTAGGGTGTGGACAACATATACCCATTGCTGGTGGGAGTGCAAACTTAAACAGCCCTATGGAAATTCATGTAAGGATTTCTCAGATATATGGGAATCAATTTACCTTAAGAGCCAGCTACACCACTCTTTTGCATATATCCAAAGGACAATTGCTCAACTATGTTCATTGCTGTGCAATTCACAGTACCAAGAAATTGGAAACAGCCTAGATGCAAGTCAGTAGATGAATGGATAATAAAAGTGTGGTCCATTTACACACAATGCAATATTATTCATGGGTTTTAAAAAATGAAATCATAAATTTTCAGATAAATGGGTAGAGTTAGAAAAAGACATCCAGAGTGAAGTACTCCAGATCTAAAAAGAGACAAATAAGGTGTGTATGTGCTACAATCCCTGTACCTCCAAATGTTAGGTAAAGAGTAAGGGACTCAGAGGAAGAAAAACATTTTCCAAACAAGAGGAAATATATAGTTATGGAGAGATAGGGGAGGGCAGATGGGAACAGAGGGATTAAAAGGACAAGAGGAGGGAAGAGGAAGGTGAAGGAGGAAATATGAGGAAAGTGCTAAGGACCAACTGAGGAATCATATAGAAACTTAGTACAGTGGGAGCTTCTTTTTGTGTTTGTTTGTTTGTTGTTGTTTTGTTTGCTTATTTCATTTTGTTTTTAAGACAGGGTTTCTCTGTAGCCTTGGTTGTTCTGGAACTTACTCTGTGGATCAGACTGGCCTAAAATTGGGGGATTTGCCTGTCTCTACATCCTGAGTGCCAGGATTAAAGGTGTTCACCATCACAGCCAGCTTGAAGTTCTGTAATATTGATTATATCATATTGAGTTGCCAAGTCTAATTTGTTTCTCTCCACAAACTAAGAAACTTCAGCTCCGATTGCTGAAGACATCACTAACATATATCATCAAAATGGAGAAGTCAAGCTAGTGCCTGACTAGAGTCTTCATCCCCACTGAATAGTGTTCATACTACTGGAAGGTACTCTGCACATTACCAAAGGAGAAAAGTAAATACCGGCCCAACTATAAACACTTCAATTTACAATGGAGACCTGCCTATATGACACATGGATGCAAGAGTGGTAAAAAACTTGTAGATAAAACCAATCATTGCCTAATTGGATTTAAAGCTCACTCCATGCAATGGAAGCTCTGCCTGACACTGCTTAGGTGGCCAAGAGCCTGGGATCAGATAGGCAATGGAATTAGGACAAACCAAATAATATTGTGCTTAAGAAATGTACAATGACTGACATTTACAATACCCATAGATCAGTGTCTGCTCAGCAACCATCAGAGGGTTTCTGTCACACATTGAGGTTGGAAATGACTTCACAAAACCACCCCATGAGAAAATTAAAACAATGATCAGGAGTCCAGGGTTTTTCCCAAGGAATGTTTAGTCTTGTTGACATTTTCTTGTACTCCCTCAGTAGTATTAGCTTTCACTTTTAATCTATGTCAGAGCACATAAAGAAATTAATGGTGTGTGTGTGTGTGTGTGTGTGTGTGTATGCAGTCAATCACAAACTATAGTTCTTTTTCCATTGTGGGACATTCACCAGAGAAGACTGCTTGGACAGGGTTTAGGCCAATAAATGTAGTCTAGTATCCAGGTGATCACAACACTGTTTGGGATCCCAGAGTATCCCTGAGCCTTTCTCGTGGTCAGCTTTTTAAGCACAAAAACCATGTTCTGGATTGGCATAGTTCAGTTAACAAGAATGGTTAGCCAAAAATTGAACTATAGAAACCATAAAGCAAGGTTTTAACATTTTGAGACTTTCATAGAATTATTAGGACTTTGATGGATTAGGCTTTTGTTTTAGTTTTGGCAGGTGATGCTGCCTACCTGCTGTTTGTAGCCTGAATGGTACTTGTATCATGAGTAAGTTGTGCTAAGATCTGGAGGCCTACTAAGGTCTGGGGCTCTGTTACATTGACTATCCATCTTAAGTCTTCTGGAAAATTTTTTGGGGATGTGGTTCTCTGCCACTGAGGCCTATTGGGCAGCATCTCTGGGGCTCGGGGCTTGGAAATATGTATTTGACACACTACTGGCCTGTATGGTTGACTTAAGGCTGAAGCTCAGACAGCTGAGCTCATCTCTGGGCTCATGAACCAGTCAGGTTCATGTATGACTCTTTACCCACATCCTGTTTTAACCAGTGGATCTGTCTAGTTTGTAAGCAGATTAAGAGAGCAGCACACTGTGGTTAGGAAATGACAATTGGCTCTTCAGATTCAGTTCACCGAGACAAGACTCTCAGCCACTGTAGTTGTGCATGCTCTCTGTACTGTTTACTTCAAAGGAACATCAATATTTTCATTAATCTCATTTTTTATGACACAAAGGAGAGTTGGTCCAGTAAAGCAGTCAAAAAAAGACTGTATTTTCTGGTCAACTCTTTTCTTCCTCATTCTCTCTCTTTAAAATAGGAATAAAGTTGGAAGACATAAACCTATTTAATTAACTTCTGACATTTTAAGAGAAAATAATTACTAAATGTCATCCTCCACATGAAGAAAAACAATCATCTCTTTATTGTCCTCTGTTCAACGGTGTCTTGAGAGTTAGTTAGCATGTGTTAATTAGTGTCACAATTATTGTCACAACAATGCAAGGAGAGTTGTTCTCACTGCTTACCTGAAAAATTTACCATAAGCAGTGATCACATACAATTCCAGTAGGACATTTCAGCATTGGATCATATTGTGTCATGTATAAGTACCAGATTTTAAAGAATCAATTCATCTCTTGATGGACACTAAAGATGCCTCCACGCTACAGATATTGTACTAAATGAATTTGTGCATGCTGGCATCTCATAGGTACACTGATATCAGTTGTTCCAGGTAGTGACTCAGCTATCAGATTGAACTGTGAGATAATTAGCTCCATTTTCAGTTTGCTGAGGAACCTTCATGCTATTTCCCACACCACAGGCAGTGTATGAGGAAAGATGACTTCCTTTTCTATACATCTTGCCAATCTCTGTTATCATTTATCATTCTTAGAATAGTCAGGCTAATGGTTATATGTTTATTTTCTCACAGTGCTTTTAATTTGCATTTTTCTCATGATTCGAAAAGTTGAACATATTTTCCATGTTTCTGTGGCTATTTGTGTGACTTCTTTTGTGAAAGATCTACTTGATTCTTTTCCCTATTTTCAAAACAGTATTCTTTCCTTTATTATTGAGTAGTGTTATTTTTTTGTCTATTCTGAATTTTGGCCACCCTACTTGATATATAATAGATACAAAAATTCTCCCCAAACATGTTTTCTCTTTACTTTCCTTTTTCCCTTGCTGTCTAGAAGCCTTAAACTTTAATCCAACCTATTTGGGACCAACGTTTTTATTGCCTGTGGTTTTGGAATAAACTTCACAAAATCTGAATTAAATCTTTGAGGAGTGAGGAAAGCTATGGTCCATTCAAGACCTTTGTTAAACTAATGTTTAGTTATCATCTAAAATAATGTTTGGTATGGTTTATACACACACACTCACACACACACACACACACACACACACACCACACACACACACACACACACACACCACACACACACTGTATCTTCCTCTTTTTACTTACCCCCTCCTAATTGCCTGCCCCCCATTCTCTTCCTACTTCCTACTCTCCTTTCTTCTAAGCATCTTTACTTTCCTATCTCCTAATTTTCCTTTCCTGAAAAGTAACCATTGGTTTTCCAGTTACATGCAAATTCATATGTGTAATTATACACATTTAAATCTAGATTCTGCATATGAGAGAAAAAGTGATGTTTAAATTTTGCCCCATTGCTTTACGTTCTCCTGCCTTACCTCCCCATTTAGACCTCCTTCCCCAGGCTCCTATTTCTTTGTCTACAATCTTGCCCTATACAGCTGCCATATATGAAAGAAAACATATAACATTTGTCCTTCTGAGCCTGGATTACTTCACTTGACATCCACTGAATAAATATACCACATTTTCTATCCACTCATCTGTTAGTGGACATATAGGCTGGTCCCTCATCCAGAGTAATACAAATTGTGCGGTGATAAATATGAATGTGCACATTAACTGTGGTGTAGGACTCACATCTTTGAGGGGGAAAACCCAGTATGGAATAGATGGATAGCGTGATAATTGTATTTTTAGTTTTCTAAGGAACTTGCATTCTAATTTCTATAGCAGCACTGCCAGGTTGCCCTTCCCACACCAGTGGAATATAAGCCTCTCATTCCCAACTTCTCATCAGCCTGTTTTGCGATTGTTAGACTATGTAGATGACAAAGGTCTTCTCCCACTCTATAGACTGTCTCTTCACTCTGCTGATTGCTTCCTTTATTGTGCCACTTTTCAATTTCAGAAACCCTATAAATCCTGTAAATTCTCAGGAAGATTTATTAAGCTGTTGGAATGCTTTGCACACAGTTCTCACCAATATCTGTATCTCAGAGTGCCCTCCCTTAGCAGTGCCAGAGCATTGGTCCTACATTGAAGTCTTTCTTCTTGTTAGTATTTTAATCTATGCAGGGTGAGAAACATGCATCTAGTCTCATTCTTCTACTTATAGATATTTGCTTTACCTGGTAATATTTGTTGAAGAAGCATGTGTTTTCTCAATGTGTTTTTTACATCTTTATCAAAACCTAAGTGCCTGTACATACATGAATTTATATCCAGATCCTCTTCTTTTCTGTTGCACTATATGTCTTATTTTTATGCATATGCCATGCTGTGGCATTTATTATTGCTTTGTAGTATACTTTGAGGTCAAGGATTGTAATACCTCCAGCATTGTTCCTTCTGTTTAGGATTATTTGACTGCATAGCATGTCTTGCCTCCATGTGGATTCTAGGACTATTTTTCCTACTTCTGTGAAGAATGTTGTTGGGACTACTTATAAAAATTATGTTAAATCTGCAGATTATTGTCTGTAGCATAGCCATTTTCACAATACTGAATCTACCAATCCATGATCTTTAAAGGCCTTTCTAGCTTCTAGGGTTTTTTATTTTGATTTTGGTTTGCTGTTATTTTGCTTTTATTTGTTTTGTTTGCTTTCTACTTGATTAGGTAATCACTTGACTGGGAGATGGATTGTTTCTAAGGCTATTGTGAATGGAATTAGAGAAGGATGTTTTGTTTTGTTTTTCAAGATTTCTTTCATGGCAAATTCATCATTAGTATGTAGGAAAACCATTGATTTTTATATGTAGATTTTATAACCCTTATTCTGATAAACTATTTACCAGACTGAAGAGCTTTCTGGCTGAGCCATTAGAGTCTTTTCAGCATAGGCTTTGTATACAGATAGGAGTACTTATATTTTTCATTTCCAATTTATATTCCTTTTGAATATTATTTTACATATATTTCTTGAGTAGAGTGGGGGGCAGTGTCATGTATGCCACAGTGAAATACAGAAATAAAAACACAAGTTGCCATAGTTGGTTCTTTCTTTTAATTATGAGGATTTCAGGAATCAAACTCAGGTCGCAAGGCTTTGCGTTAACTGCCTTTACTTGCTGAGATCTCTGCAGCCCTTGGATTTCTTTTAGTCTTGTTCTTGCCTTATCTGTGCACCTAAGACTTCAAGTACCAAACTGAATAATAGTTTGGAGTATAGACACCCTTATCTAATGTCTCATTGTAGAGGTAATATTTTCCCTATTTAGAATAATGTTGGCTATTGGTTTGTTATATGTAGTTTAAATTGTTTGAATCATGCTTTCATTATTCTTAGTTTCTTCAGAACTTTTACCATGAAGTTATACTGAATTTTGTCAAGGTATTTTTCTGTATTTCTGTGATGATCTTGTGAATGTTGTTCTTAAGTGTATTACATTTGCTGATATGCATATGTTAAACTATCCTTAAATTCCTGATGAAACCAGTTTATTTGTGAAGTGCGATTTTATTAACAAGTTCTCTAAATCTGCTTGAAAATATTTTATTTAGAATTTTTGTGTCTCTGTTTATCTGAGCAATTGTTTTATTTTCTTTGCTATTATATTGTGTCTTTTTTTAATTAATCATTGCAAATTTTTCTATATCTCAAATGATATCCCACCTCCAGGGTTTCCCTTCCACAAACCCTTCCATCCCACATCCTCACTCTCCCACTCCCCTTTGCATCTATGAGGGTGCTGCCTCACCTACCCACCCATTCCAGCCCCACCACTCCAGCATCCCCTACACTGGGGAATCAAATCTCACAGGACCAAGGCCTCCCCCCACCCCCATTGATGTCAGAAAAAGGCCATGCTCTGCTACATGTGTAGCTGGAACCATGGATCCCTCCCTGTACACTCCTTGGTTGGTGGTCTAGTCCCTGGGAGCACTGAGTGGTCTGACCAGTTGACATTGTTTCTTCCTAAGGGTTTGCCCTACACTTTTAATAACTTGATAATTCTGTGTTCATATTTGAATTAATTTAGATGTATTGGTGTTATCTCTTATTTAAACATTTGGCAGGATCTGAATCTGACTCTGACCAGTCATAAGCTTTTGTTTCTTCGGTTAGTCTTTATTACTGTTTCAATTTCATTGGTGGGAATGCCACCACTTCTTTGTACCACTTTTCTGTATTAGTTACCTTACTTTGTTGTATTAAAACACCTGACAAGAAGTAACTGAAGGAAGAAAGGCTTTACTTTAGTTTACACTTCAAAGTTCAGCATGGCAGGGAAACCATGGCAGAAGGGGAAAAAGCCTAAGACTCACCTCTGGTTACCTACTTCCTCAGGCAAGGTTTCATCTCCTACAATTCCATAGCATCACTATCTGGAGACTAAATGTAAAACAAACAAAAACAGAACCGTGAGCCTACCCAAATTTTTCCTCTCTAAAAGATTTCTTTAGAACACATCCTACAAATCAAGCGTACTAGCTATGAATTCTCTAAACTGTTGTATGTATGACAATGCCTTCATTTCGAATTCCTAGCTACTACATCTTGTTTTTGAATTGTCAGTATACTTCTTACATGAACCTGATTGTTATGTCTCCAATCTTGCAATTACAGCATCTCTGCCATATCTGGCTCTCGTTCTAAGGCATTCGTCTTTCTCTTCAAACTATATACTATATACTTTGTCATGTGTCTCATAATGATGTCTTCATCACTCAAAATGAAATACTGCATAAAAATAATTACTATAAATAGACCATCCTTAATGTAGAGATGTGCTTCAAGGATAGGGAGCATTGTACAGCTGTTGAGTCTCATTGTTTCAGTGAGCTTTGTCTCTATACTGGGGTTCCATAGGAGCAGCTCAGCCCTCCCCTCCTTAGATGGGACTGAATGACTAAATTGACGACTGTTGCGTCAGTTATACTCCAAAGAAAACTGGGCATTTAGAATTATGTAAAACTATTTCTATAAAACCCCTTTAGAACAGGATACCAAGGTTTTTTTTTTTTTTTTTTTTTTTTTTGCTGTAAATACTGTGAAAATCACTACTCACGAAAGAAGGAGCTTCCCTTCCAACAATAACTATGACTCTGAAGTTTTAATTTTCAGATATGTCCATCTGAGCCTCAGAAACTTGTCAGTTAGGGTTTAGGTTCTCCTATGTGCATTGCTCTATTAAACCATGACTCTTTGTATATTAATTTCTCTCTCAAACTTAGAGGGGCCCTGCTTTGTGCTGTGACCATAGTTTATGAATATATCTAAAAACAATTGATGCTTAGCTTGGTTTTTTTATTCAATTTTTCATTTGTTAAAGGGTCAGTCATAGTAGTGCCTCCAAGTTCCTTAAACTTTGGCCTTGAAATCATCAATCTGCAGATGTTCTCAAAATAAATATATTTACATTTATTTGAACTTTCCTCATTAATTTTCCCATTGTAATTCTCTACCATAGCTTCCCTTCATTCTTTTAATCATTAGTCACTAATTTAAATCTACTTATTTAACTACACATTCAAAGTATTATATTTATAACAAATAATTGATGACAGTAAGCCATTACCCTATGTACTTTGTGCACAGTTTCCCCAGATTTTTTCATCTTATATTGTGATAAGCAGTGGTGTGTGACTTTTCCTGGAGTGATGTGCAAAAACATGTACCTGGATAGGCCACTAAGAACTGACCAACGAAATCAAAACACCTAAGTCTACCTTAGTGAATCAGTGAATTTATTAGAGCTAATTATTACAACATGTGTTAAGGGTACTTAGAGGAGCACAGGCGACTCAAAAGGAGCTGCATGGACAACAAAAAGAGAAATGAAAGCTGCATCCCTATAGCTCTTTATGGAATCTACTAGAACTCTGTTGGTGGCTGAGTATCAACCCTAGTTATGGCTATTGCTTCTATAACCTTGGGAGACGCCTTGTGACTCTTGTTTCAGGAGTTTCCTGGGATATTTTGAGTTGTGTGCATAACTGAGCCTCATTGTATTTACTTCCTGACCACTTTGCTTGTAAGATTTTGTTCATTATTTAAAATATGTGTATGTGTGTGCGTGAGCATACAGAGGATTCCCTGGAGCTGGAGCTACAGGTGATTAAGCACCACCTGATGTGGATTCTGGGAACTGAAACTTAATCGTGTGGAAGAGCAGCAAGTGCTACTAATGATACCTCTCTCCAGTTTATGCTTGTTGAACCTCCTTCCTCTAGAAAGAGGTGTGTGAGGTTAGAGGAATAGCCACCCACATGTGCTGGCTACTGTTTGGCAAAATTAGCAACAAACCAATCTACATTAACTGAACTTTGCATTTTATCTGGAACTTCTTACCTAGTACCTTCCTTTCTTCCAGAGGGCCACATTACATCTGGTCATTATGTCTCAGGCTCCTCTTAGTTTCGAACTTGAGTTGTGTTTTTTTTTTTTTGTTTTGCTTTGTTTTGTTTTGTTTTGTTTTTAAATGATAGCGTTTAAAGAGGCTGGTTTGTCAGTTTACAGTGTCTGATTTGGGATGTGTCTAAGTATTTCTTGTGAATATCCTGCTGGCTTGGGGATGCGTGCCATAGAAGTGAAGTGTGCTTCTCATTTCATGATATCACAGGTACATATTACCTACATAACCTACATTAAGTTTTATCTTGACAATCCCACTAAAATAAAGTTTATCAGGTAACTGTAATTCACAATTATTATTTCTCCCTTTTCTATGCCATAGTATTTGCAAACACATCTCAGGACTAAGCCTACACAGGGGAATGGAAACTGATGGGATTTGGGAAGATCTATACAAACAGCATGTAGTCTTGAACACTAGAGCTTTATAATAACTGAGAATAGGACACTCTAGTTTTCCCTACTGTTAGTCCTTTTCTGAAATATTCTATTGGATATTTTTAAGTGCTTTAACTTTCCTGTAAATTTAAGACTAACTGTACACATGTCCACAAGAAGTTTCTTGGCATTTAATTGAGGTGATACAAAACTATAGATCAATTTAAAAACACGTGACAAATTAAAACTACTGAGTCTTCATTCTTACCCACTTAACTTCTAAGGACATTGATTTTTCTTGATCTCTTTCACTGGCCCTCTGTAACTTCTCACACAGAAATCTCATACAAAAGTTACTGGATGTTCACTTGTGCACATCATTTTGGGCACAGTGTGGTATTTTTGAAAATTTTCAGTTCCAACTGTTGATGGCTTCTGCATAAGAAAACACTGGCTCTGTAAATGACCTTGCCTCCTGAGACCTTGCTATACTTAGTTTTGGTTCCAGAAAATTTTTTATTTAGCAAGAAATAATATTGTTTATTTGTTCCTGATCACATCATTATGATACTTGAAACTATTTTTTTTTTAATTGCAGGCTTTTAAAGATGCTTTTTTAAATTGTGGATATTACTTACCAGTTTTTTCCTAAACTGTAAGGTTTTTTTCAAACTGCTTATTTTCCTCATTTTCTACAAATTCATTTCAGTGTCTGCTGATGCAATCTCACTCACAAACCCCTTTAAAATAGAATCTATTGTAAAGACCTTCCTGGCCTGGTTCGCAACATAGAGCAGAGACTCACCTCAGCTAAAGGCAATCCTTCTACCTCAGCCTCCCAAATGTTGGACTTACAGGCATGTACCCATCTTGTCTCCCAACTTGATCATTTTATTTTGTGCTTATAATTTTGATAACACGTTTGTTTACTTTTCTATGACTTCCTACTGTCCTATGATCTTTTATTTTTGTTGTTGTTGTGTTTTTTTTTTTTTTTTTTTTTTTTTTTGTTTTTTGAGACAGGATTTCTCTGTGTAGTCCTGGCTGTCCTGGAACTCACTCTGAAGATCAGGCTGGCCTCGAACTCAGAAATCTACCTGCCTCTGCCTCCTAAATGCTGGGATTAAAGGTGTGCAACATCCACTGCTGGCCTGTCCTATGATCTTATAGACATACCTATCACTGGACTTGAATAAATTGTCTAAGTAGGATCTGAAGGGATGCACTTGCTCTCTTTATAGCCTCTCTTACATCCCCTGTCATTCCATGCACATTGAAGACAAAACAAAGAGGTCAACAATAGAGTTGGCTACAGATTCTTACTCAGCTTTGTGACTAGTTCTCTAATCCTAAAATTATTTTTTAAATTTCTTATTGAACATCCTTTACTACATATGCAGCTGAACCATGATCCTTCTATGTGTATTCTTGATTTGGTTTAGTCCCTGGGAGCTCTGAAGTGTCAGGTTGGTTGATATTTTGCTCTTCCTATGGGGTTGCAAACTCATTCATATCCTTCAGTTCTTCGCTAACTCCTCCATTGAAAGTACCTGTGCTCAGTCTGATTGTCGGCTGCAAGCATGTGCATCTATATTGGTCATCCTAGGCAGAGCCTCTCAGGAGATAGCTATATTAGGCTCCTGTCAGCAAGCACTTCTTGGCATCAGCAATAATGTCTGGCTTTGGTGTCTGCATATGGGATGGAATCCCAGGTGGGGCAGTCTCTGAATGGCCTTTCCTTCAGTCTCTGCTCCACCTCTTTGTCCCTGTATTTCCTTTAGACAGAAGCAATTCTGGGTTAAAGTTTTTGAGAAGGGTGGGGGGCCCCATCCCTCAACCGGGACCACGTCTAACTTCTCCATATGATCTCTAAGGATTCTCTCTTCCCTTCATTGGGTATTTCAGCTAATGTCCTCCCTGTTGGGGCCTGGGAGTCTCTAAAATTCTTTAATGTGACAATTTCTTGACATCAGATACTCTAGGATTATCTATCCCCACCTTGTGATGTCTATGCCTCTTTCAAACTTTTTCTTCTTTTGGTAACTAGAGAGATTGTTCACAGTTAGGAGCACTTGCTGCTGTTCTAGAAAGATGCAGTTCAATTCCCAGAATCCACATCAAGTTATTCAAAATGCTTTTAGTCTAGCTCCAGGGTATATGAACATTATCTGGTTTATGAGGTGCCCATACAGGTGACATTCACTCATACGAACAAACACGTAGTAAAAAATAATTTTGTAAAAA
>JAJTUV010004747.1:0-16311 GCA_021653895.1 Mastomys natalensis
CCTTTTTCCCCACGGTGTTAAGGTAAAATATCAGTATTCTTTGGGAACCAAACACTATAAATTCTCTGGTCCCATAGTTTAAAATTTTTTCTTCCCTTTAAATTAAAAACTGTTAGCCCGATATTTGCTATTTCTTATCTTCTCCCGTTCTGAAAAATTGTAAAAAGTATATTTAGAATAAAAAATAAACAAACATTTATTTTTACATAAATATTTATAAAAAAATTCTGGACTTAAGAAGCTTCTTTCCCTTTTTAATTAAAAACCCCGAAAGTGAACTATGCAAGTTATTCTCAAAATAGACAATTTTTAATCTTACAAAAAACAAATTTTTAAAACCCCCTTTCTAGTCAATACTGACTTAAAATTTCCCACATTTGCCCTTACAACCCTAATCCCAACTAAAAACTCAAACAAAGATCTCATCTTGCATGTAGTAAAACGAGTTCAAAAACCTTTCATACAAGCTAAAAATAAGAAAGCCAAAAATTGTTATTTTTACTGACTTTAAAAGAAAGGCTAAGTGATCTTTCCCAAAATTAATTTTTTCTTAAAAAATTGCTGAACTCATTTTTTCTTTTGTTTTTGGATATTTTTTTTATTTCATTTCAAATTTTATCCCCTTTCCTGCTCCCCTCAAAACCTCCTACCCCCCTCCCCTCTCTCCTGCTTTTTTAGGATGATCCTTGAGTTCTTTTCCCTGTGTACTCCTTTTGGTTTGGGGGTTTTGCCCACCATTTTTGTAAGCTGTATAGTATGGTTTGTGGGTTGATTTTAGGTATTCTGAGATTTTGGGGCTAAAATGCTTTATCAGTGATTATATCCATTTGTGTTTTTGGGTTACCTCACTCAGGATAATATTTCTAGTTCCATCCATTTGCCTGTGAATTTTTCATGAAGTAATTGTTTTTAATAGCTGAATAGTACTCCACGTGTAAAATACCACAATTTCTATTTTCCATTCTTCTGCTGAAAGACATCTCGTTGCTTCCAGCTATTGGCTATTATAAATAAACGTTTATGAACAAAAATGGAGCAAGTGTCCTTGTTTTATGTTGGAGCATCTTTTTGGGTATATGCCCAGCATGGTATAGCTGGGTCTTCAAATAGAACCATTTCCAATTTTATGAGGAACAGCCAGATTAATTTCCACAGTGGTTTTTAACCAGGTTGCAGTCCCACCAGCAAATGGAAAAGTGTCCTCTTTCTCTAATCCTTGCCAGCATCTTCTGTCACCTCATTTTTGATCTTAGCCAAATTTTGTTTCGTGTGAGGTAGAATCTCAGGATCGTTTTCCTTTGCCCGTTTCCTGATGACTAAGGATGTTGAACATTTCTTTTAAATGCTTTCTCAACCATTTGAGATTCCTCAGTTGAGAAATTCTTTCCCTTAGTTTTAAAACCCCCATTTTTTAAGGGGTTTTTTGGTTTCTCTGGATTCTAACTTTTGAGTTCTTTATTTAATTTTTTATATTAGTACTTTTAGGATGCAGGGTTGGTAAAGATTTCCCAATCTTTTGGGGTTTGCTGCTTTGTCCTATTGACAGCATTCTTTTGCCTTGAAGAAGCATTTCACAAAATATCCACAATACAACCCACAATATATATGCAGCTTTGGAAGAAGGAAGACCAAAGTGTAGATGCTTTGCTCCTACATTTGAATGGGGAACAAAATAAGGTTATGAAGGTCAAGCTGCACAGTTACTACACATGTGCAGAAAGGGTCCTGGGTCCAGCCTACACTTGCTCTTTTCTTGGTGGTTAGGTCTCTGGAAGCCCCCAGGGTCCAGTTTAGTTTATTTTGTTGGTCTTCCTGTAGAGTCCATATCTGCTTCCGATCCTTCAATCATTCCCTAACTCTTCCACAAGAGCTCTTCCTGGAGCTCCATCTAATGTTTGGCTTTGGATTTCTGCAACTGTTTCCATATGCTGCTTGATGGAGCCTCTCAGAGAACAGCTATGCTAGTCTCCTGTCTGCAAGCATAGCACTATCATTAATATTGTCAAGGATTCAACAGGTAGGTGGCCCATCACTAGATCATACCAGAGACTTTGGATTGGGGAGGCTCTTATGAGTCTCTGGGAGTGACTCTAGCTGAAACTCCTAGCAGTTGGGCATTATGGATCCGGAAGTGGCCACCTCTTGTAGCCAGACAGGACCTCTAGTGGAGAAATAAGAACAGTAACCCATCCACAAGGCCTTTGACCCAAAATGTGTCCTGCCTACAAGATGTGCAGAGAAAAAGATGGAGCAGAGACTAAAGGAAAGGCTAACCAATGACTGGCCCAAATCGAGACCAATCACATAGGCAGTATAAATTCTTAAATCACTGAATAATCTCTCCAGCACACAACCTGCTCTTTTGTACTACTGCATGAAGGTGATGACTAAAAAGCTGTATAGGCAAGTCAGACAGGATAAAGTTATCAAAAGTAAAAGAGCATAACAGTATATTTTAAAGGGGTGATATGCAAGATAGCCAAATTTATAGCGAGTGAGAATAATTTAATTGAAAGAGCTCCAAAAACTTCTCTAAATGTATTTCACACATGGTGAGTTTAACACTGTGAGAATTTTGATCTTATTTGCCAAATGTTTTTAAAACTGCCACATTCTGACTAGATTGTTTCTCTAGCACACACCTGCTTAATGAATACTACGACTTAATGCTCAATGAATATCTCACATTTGTGAAATATCTATTGAAGGCAAGCAAGGAAAATAATTATTAGTTAGAAAGACTAAAATGCAACCACCTTAGATCTCTTCATGATATAATATATATATATATATATATAATATATATATCACGAAGGATAAATTTATAATGAGCTGCTAAACTACTTAGTCCAACAAGTACAAAATTTAAAGGAAAGAAATGCCACACATTTATTTCATAACTGTGAATTTTTTAGCAGCAACAATTTTTTCCTCTGTGAGGGGAAAAAAGGCATTCAGACGAATACTCCAGTCAGACTTATCCTGTTTCCCTTCTGTTGCAGCTTTAGCCTGGATATGTTTTATAAGTCCTTCAAAAGAAACTCAGAGAAGCCAAAAGTGGCCTTTCATTTTAGACATACGTACCCTACTCTTGAGTCCTGGAATTGCATTTTGTATCTGGTTTGGAACTCAGGTCTTGATAGCCAAGCATAATCATCCTTAATCCATTTGGCTGCTTGCTTATTACTTTGAAGAGTGGGTAGAAAGGTGCCTCTATTGGGTTTACTCTTCAATCTGTGCCTCTTTAAAGAGTGCAGGTGAATAATCTATATTTCAAAGAAAGATGACCTTTACTTGATTTAATGGAATCTCTCTTTCAATATCTGAAATGAGAAAGTGATTAAGCTTTGGTTGATAGGCAAGATGTATTTTAGGAATAGATAAGCATAAAGGTCAGACACTGTCAGAAAGGATTTTAACTTTCCTTAATATTTAAGTACTTCATGTGAGTCATGGTTTATGCATTAATAGTATATTTTGTAAGTTACTTTAAAATCCCTGCATATTTTGTGTCATTCAAAATTGGTTTCTAACATAGGTAACTATAGTTGGCAAGGCAGCTATATTTCTGCTGGTATTTTGAGAAAGAAGATATATTCTGTCCTCAAAAGATCAAAAGCCATTTGACATATTGCTTCATAGAATTTAAATCTATGTAAGATATATTTTTAAATTAAAAGTAATCTCAATATCTATAGCCAAGATTTTTTTTGGCCAATAATAAAGTAATTTTTTTTTCTCTATGGCTTATAGGAAAATGAAGAGCATGTATTGAGAGCTTGGTAGGTCTCAAATGTTTTATCAGTATCTTTATAGGAATCAAAACATTTAATCTACACGTAGACCAACACTTAATATACGTGAAGATTTGTTGTATGAATGGATGGAACATGTTAGAATCAGGCAGGTCTGTTTATCATCACCATTTTATAGAAAAGGACTCTGTGATGGAAAGTTTAAATAACTTGGCCACTAAGTCAGTAATAGAGCTCTATTCCAAAATGGGTCCCAAAGAGAAGACTAAACTCATATCTATGATCTATGAAGAAGTGCTGCCATTTTTCTTAATATTACTGATAGCTTCTACCTTATCTGTGGAACAGTCTAACTGAGCAGAATGATTTTGATCATTTTTAATACACAATTATTGAAATGTGTGTATTTTATTGGTATTTTAGATACTCCCAAATGCACTAACTATTATTTGTACTTGATAGGGAAATGCTTCACTGAATGTCTGAATGGTTATAGTATACCGTGGAATAAACATGAAATGGCAAAATAAACATAAAATGACATTTTTATTAAAATTAGAAAAGAACTCACACACCATATTTTCATCAAGATATATTTAATGGAGGGATAGGGATTTGCTTTGAGAATTCCCAAAACGTATTGAATATTAAAAAACACAAAGAACACCAAGAGTAAGACAAACAGGCAGGTGGCTTCATTAAACGGAATGAATCTCCTGGGAACTAACTATGCATTGAAATCATTAAACATTCAGTGTTCTGCATAAAAATGCTATAACATTTGTTTGCATTTTCTAAGAGTTATTGCTGGTCAGTCAAATCCATTATAATATTCAATTCTTTTATTAATCCCTGTGTAAAATATAGAAGATTAATATTGCCTTTCTGAGAGAGAATTTTTCATCTGTCAATGAAAAATTTTGTAAAGAGTATTATGTATACACAGAGTTATGTATCTAGTATATGTAAAACATTTTCACCATACAAGTCAATTATTTCTGGCCCTTTCTTCTATTTATTTGAGTAATATTGTCATCATTCATCATAAATGAGAACTTTTCAAATGTTCTTAGTAACATGAAGAAATCTAACCTGATAATTCATTATAGCCTTACAAAAATGTGAAAATGTTGATAAATTATTTAGATACTTTAAAGAATACTAGAAATTATTTTTTAAAAGAATTAAATAATTGAAACAACAACAAAAAACATTTTCTTCAGGAAAATCAACTCAAATATCATTGAAGTCCAACACAGGATGAAATTCAGTATGTTCTCTGTTGCAGTTGGTATCAAGGTCTCCCCACCCAGTCATCAATATTTATTCTATTGTGAAACACAAAAATGTACAAGTATACTTGTCCATCTCCCCTGAAAGTTATGAAGAATAACTTCATGTTTTTTCCTGTCCAAGCCATTCATCACCAGAAAGTCATATTTTTTTTACACTGCAATATACTTTATCATTTTTTAATTTATTTATTTTATACTCCAGATTTTATTCCCCTCCTGGTCCACCCTCCCACATCCCATACCTCCTCCCTACACCCCTCTCTCCATGAGGATGTCCCTACCCCCCAATTCCTACCCAACCAGACCTCTAAACTCCCTGGGGTCTCCTGTTTCTTGAGGGTTAGCTGGATGTTCTCTGACTCAACCCAGACCCAGCAGTCCTTTGCTGAATATGTGTTGGGGGCCTCATATCAGCTGGTGTATGCTGCCAGGTTAGTAGTCCAGTGTCTGAGAGATCTCGGGAATCCAGATTAATTGAAATTACTGGTCCTCCTACAGGGTCACCCTCCTCAGATTCATCCAGCTTTTCCCTAATTCAATCAGCAAGGGTCAGCAGCTTCAGTCCATTGCTTGGGTGCAAATATTTGGATCTGACTCTTTCAGCTGCTTGTTGGGTCTTTTGGAGGGCAGTCATGACAGGACCCTTTTTGTGAGCATTCCATAGCCTCAGCAATTAATTTATTAAGTTATGATATTTAAATTTTACACCAAGCAGCATATGAATTATTTTTCTTAATCCTTTATGTGTGCCTCACCAACTCTTCAGATAGAATTCACACTTATCAATAATGTTGTACCATTTACCTGAAAAATTCCTTGAAATTCCTAATCAAATTTTGTTATCCCCTGCAGAAAATAGCTTCTTACAAAGCTTCAGAGTTCACTAGCTTTTGGATTTATGAAATTCTCGTATGCCTTAGGGGGCTAGTGAGAGTCCGTTTTCTCATTTCAACTTTCAGAATGTCTCTTTTCACCATGCAAAATCATCCAGCCATGATCTAAAAGTTTGAGGAATGCATTATATACACAGAATTCAGGATTCTGAATCGTGACTCTAACTTACTAACTTGGGACTTCAGAAATCCAGAAGACCCATCTCACCACAGGAAAGGATTCAGCCCAGCTTTGTACTTACATGTCATTATTTTTCTTGTCATTGATGGTCAAGTGCAGGGTATTGTTCAGTGAATATCTTCAGTGAAAAGCAGCTAAACCCAAATCAGTCATATTTTTTCCAACCTGAATAATAGTCTGGCTGGGATACAGTCTCCGTCTCTCATTTACTGATTCCATCTTCTACACATACCAGTATCTTCATTAGTATCTTTTCTGCATCCTGCTTGCTAGTCTTTTCACTCCTCTTGTGCTTTTCTCCAAATACTTATCTACATGTATTGCCCTTTATTTCTCACATACAATTCCAGAACATAACTGAATCCCTTCCACAATATTAGGCTCCCACACAATCTGTCTATATTATTCATGAAATTCCAAACATGTACCTGAAAAGTAAGTTCATTGTTTTTTCCTTTCATGGCCTCACAGCCCTTCTGTATTCTCCCTTCACTTATTGCCCGTTTTCCTTCAGTAATACAATCACTATAACCTACCCAGCTTTGCCTGTTTCTTCGTCATCATATACACATGGGAAACATCTAAGTTCTAATTATCTACTGACGTCCAAATTGTAGAGACATGGGTGTTTATATCTCCCATTTTTAGCTTCCAGCACCATTCACAATTTGGCCTTTATTGTTACTTGACTTCTATTAATATTTCTCTTACCCTGCCAATTAATTTGCTTCAATAAGAACTGAATATCTAATTCTTTCTGATGGATTGTTAAAAATTTATATATAGCATCATTTAAAGGGTAACAATCCTTTTTAACTTTATTTACTGGAAAGAAAACTATCAACACACACATATTATATATATTCATATATAATACACATAAATATTACATATCCATATGATAACTTAATGTACCATCATTTTTAGTTCCCTTATGTTCATATACTTAAGTTATTAATATTAATGTACTCTGTGCTTTTGTCTAAGGCTTACTCATATACTTATACCTAATATCATAAATTCTCTTTTTGATATCAGTCAATATAACAATAATATCTCCTTTTCTATTTTAATTTATTATTGCTTTTACCATAGCGATTATGCAAATTTTTTTTGTTTGAACTCCAACACATACCACACTAAACAGGTTCAATAGTTTGCCATTTATATAATTGTACATATATATAAATTCATATATACTCACATATATTGTAACAATAATAATAAAACAAAGACAGCAGCATAAGGAGTGGGGGGAACTATAGGAATGTGTGGGTGGGTGATGGTGAGAAGTGATGTAATTATATTTTAATTATTTAATAAATAATTTAAAATAAAAAAATTAAGAAAATAAAATTTAACAAAGCTGTCTCTTGAGCTCAACTTTTTACAGGTACTACACACATGTGCTGCTATGTTCTTTGCTGTCGCTTTTGTTCATAGTAGCAGGCTGCTTATATCATTCCATTTTCTCTCCCGCCTCAAACTCACTCCAATTAGTTTTATTTTCAGCACACCATTATGGTTTTTATCTCTGACCTTTATCATTGTCTTACTTAGTCTCTCTTGCTATGATGAAAAAACTATGACCAAGAGAACTTGGAGAAGAAAAGGTTAATTTGCCTTATATTTCCACATCATTGTCCAAAACAGAAGGAAGTCCAGCTGAAACTCAAGTAGGGAAGGAATCTGGAAGCAGGAGCTGATATAGAGACTGGAGGAGTATTCCTTATTGGCTTGTTCCTTCTGTTTTCTTGTAGAACCCAGGATTATCAGCCCCAGGTGGGCAGAATCTGACAATATAGTCTGGACCCTCCCGTCTCAGTCATTAGTTAAGAAAATCCTTACAGGAGGATCTTTTGGAAGGATTTTCTCAATTAAAGTTCATATCTTTCAGATAACTCTAACTTGTGTAAAGTTGATATAAACTTGACAGACAGCACAGGCATACTAAATCTTTTCTTACAAAGGGGAAATTTCCTTTATCTTCTAAAACTTGACTGATTTTAGTTCATTCTAAATGCCTTAAGGATGTTCAATCTTGACTCTGACTTAGGAACATGGTACTTCAATTTCAGTACTATGGAAACCCAGAGAGACTCATCTTACCTTTAAAAGAATAGATCCCATCTTTACACTCATTTGTCCTTTATATTTTGTGTAATTGATGATAAAGTACATACTGTTGCTTGGTGGAAGCCTTCAGTGAAAACTACTGATGATTTGTATATGTTCAAACCAGGGAGTAGCACTATTAGAAGGTATGGCCCTGTTCAAGTACGTGTGTCACTGTGGGTGTGGGCTTAAAATCCTCCATTCCTAGCTGTCTGGAAGCCAGTATCTGCTAGCAGCCTTCAGATTAAGATGCATAACTCTCACCTCCTCCTGCATCATGCCTGCCTGGATGTTGCCTTGATGATAATGGACTGAATCTCTGAACCTGTAAGCCAGCCCCAATTAAATGTTGTCCTTAAAAGAGTTGCTTTGGTCATGGGTATCTGTTCACAGCAGTAAAACTTAACTAATATACCAATTAATTCTGTGTTGACATAGTTTACCATGAACTCTGCATGTGACAGAACTAATTTTACCCTCACTCAAATTACCTAGATAGCTACAATGCGCTACTGAAAGATGAACATGGAGAAAAATTACATAAACTGTGGCTGATTCCTTTAGTGGCTATTATAATTCTTTGACTTTTAAAGTTTCTTTGAGATTAGTCATATATAATACATGGCTAAGGGACAGAATTATCATTTTTACAAGTGATGATCAGTCCTTGGATTTTATCCAGGTTTTAAGAATAAATTATCTTTTCTCTATGTCCATTCAAAGAAAACTCTTCCCCATGCACTCTTGACTCTGCCTCTCCATATTTTGTATCATCATTCATTTAGATCCCCAAAAAGGCTTATTTTCATTTCTTTTTTCCAACCCTAAAAGAAATTCACACTGGACATTGTCAGTGGAAAGCATATTCCAATTCTTCATCTTCAGTAATAGCTTCCATTAAGTCTAATATCATATCATACAGATATTTCCATCTCAATACTCCTCATTGCTATTCAGCCAGTCACTCCATGTAGAATTCTACAATTGACCTCTTGGCTTTACTAACCCCCAGATCAATCACATCTAATTACTTTGCAAGCTTCATCAATGACATCTATTTTTCCTTAAATCTATACCCCTCCTTTTAAACTCCATAGCTGCTACTGTAATTCAGGTCTTGATTATAAACTTCTGAGAACATGGGAAGGTTACATCTAGTCTTACTTAAAACCATCCCTTCTTTATTATATTCTGTCAATCCAATATCTCATACACACCACAAACTAGGATCTCCATTCTCTACATAAAACAATTATGTCACTCCTCCATTATGCAGCAATCTTCTAAGTTTCCCACTCAAATTTTTATATCATTATGCTATTAAAGAGCAAAATCTGGTGTCATGTCCTATAATATCTATATTGCACCTAAGCTTATTGATTATCATTTTATAGTGTGGTGAAGGGACTGTTTCTATAACTCTTTGTAGTTCTCTATTTGCATCTCTAGTGCCTCATGTAGAGTTGCCTAGTAGTCAGGGTTCATCCTTGTAACCATTTGCATTGTCATAGATTTAGGAAGAGCTCAAATGTTTTCCTCTGAATTAAAGGTAAGTTGAAAATTCCTGTTGACAAATTTAAGTAAATGGTCTTATATTTTGATATTGAGTCATATTGGATCACATTAATTCCTATTTCTGCTAGTGAGAGAGTGGTATTTACAGGTAAAACCATCTCTTCTTTTATTTGTATCAATATTTTAATTTCTTGTTTATATATTAATTACTTGCTCTTTCTCATCTGTTTTTTTTTTAATCATAGTATATAAACTCCTTTCTTTCCTTTAATCCTCTTAAGAGTGATATTTAAAATTATTTGATTGGTTACCCATATAATATTTGTATCAATGCTGTGAATTAAAATAAATATTAAAGTTGAATGGGAAATAATGGCATCAAGAAGTGGCTGGATATGGAAGGAGCTGTGGGATCATGAATATATTAAAAAACTTTTCATAGAATATTTTAAATATTAAAAATTAGTATTTTAAAGATTAGCCAAATAAATAGAGTAGGGGCTTGATGTATAATATCGCTATTTCCTTATTAGTTTTTTTTTTAATTCTAGCTTATATAAGGAATACAAGTAAAATCATCAATTTGCATTATAAAATGTCACTACTTGGATAACTTTTGTTTTCACATAAAAACATTGTAATAATTTTAATCAGTATACCTGGAGGGAACAGCCCTTTTTATCTCATGCTAATTGTAATGATTGGATGACAACTTAACTGGAGATCCTTTAGGGAGTGTAGTAGACAATAAAGGGACATAGTGTCTATTGTGGAACAATTATCATTCTAGATTGAAATTTCCTTCATAAAAATGGAACTGATTTTTTGCTTGTTTGACTATTTTCTAATGTTGTCAAACACAATCATTCTTACTGCACTGAACAAAGGGTTTATATAAAATGCCACACACATTCATCAAAAAATTAAGAACTTCCGGGTCTTCAATACTTTAGATTTGAAAGGTCAGAACTAATATGGTAACACAAACTAAAACTCCACAAATTTCAGCTGAGTTAATGATGGAGCTCATTACTTCTGTAAGCCTATTATATTAAAAAGTATTTAAGGGAGTCTAAGAAGAACATAGAGACAAAGGAGAGGGGAGCTCTGATGCACAGGTGACATGAGTGGAAATCACCCCATAAAGGAAAATGCACAAGAAACACATGTAGACAGACATATACTCATTGGTATTTACAGATTGGTATCTACAGAAATGGCAGAAATTACATAAAAATACAAAATCAGAAATCTAAATAACCAAAAGACCTTCTTCTTACCTATATAGTAAATAAGAAAGAAAGAAAAAGAGAAAGATCAAAGACAAAGCCTCATTAGGCAAGAGAGGAAAGAGAGAGAGAGAGAGAGAGAGAGGAGAGGAGAGAGAGAGAGAGAGGAGAGAGAAATCCAAAAATAAGATTGAGTTCATTTTGTATTTGATATCTATTGTTGGGCATGAGGTCTGGACTTCGGAGCATTTTGTATAAACTGTGAGAATTTTGGTTGTGAGCCTAGCCTTTAGTGCGGAGGAGGATTGTGGAGAAAGAGGAACACTCCTCCATTGTTGGTGGAATTGCAAGATGGTGCAACCACTATGGAAAACAGTCTGGCAGTTCCTCAGAAAACTGGACATATCACTACCTGAGGACCCAGCTATACCACTCCTGGGCATATACCCAGAAGATACTTTAACACATAACAAGGACATATGCTCCACTATGTTCATACAGCTTTATTTATAATAGCCAGAAACTGGAAAGAACCCAGATGTCCTTCAAAGAGAATGGATACAGAAAATGTGGTACATTTACTCAATGGAAATATTCCACTCAGCTATTAAAACAATGAATTATAAATTCTTATGTAAATGGATGGAACTAGAAAATATCATCCTGAGTGAAGTAACCCAATCACAAAAGAACATACATGGTATTCACTCACTGATTATTGGATTTTAGCCCAGAAGCTTGAAATACCCAAGATTCAACTCACAGACCACATAAAGCTCATGAAGAGTGAAGACCAAGTAGGGGGGGGGGCTTCAGTCCTTCTCAGAAGGAGTAACATAATACTCAAGAGAGCAAATATGGATACAAAATGCAGGACAGAAACTGAAGGATGGGCCATCTGCAGACATTCTACCTGGGTATCCATCCCATGTGCAGTCACCAAAGGTAGCATTGAGGTGGATGTCAGGAGGTACATGCTGACATGAGCCTGACATAGCTGTCTCCTAGAGGTCTGCAAAGTCTGACATATTCAGAGAAGATGTCACAGCTAACCATTAAATTGATCATGGGATTCCCAATAGAGGAGTTTGAGTGAAGACTGAAGGAGTTGAAAGGATTCTCGACCCCATGAGGAGAACAACAATACCAACCAACCAGAGTCCCCCAGGGTCTAAACCACCAGCCTGGGAGCATTTAGGGAAGGATCCGTGGCTCCACTGTATATCCAAGGGTGTTATAGGTGGGAGAAGAGATCCTAGTTCCATGAAGGTGGACGTCGTGGGGGGAGGGATACTCGAGGGTGGGGAGGTGAGGTGCGGGTGGGTGTGTGTAGGTGGGGGGGACACCCCCATAGAAGCAGGAGGAGGGGGGATGGGATAGGGAGTTCCTGGGAGTTAGGGGGGAAATGGGTTAAGGGGAGAACATCTGAAATGTAAATAAAATTTCCAATAAAAAAAAAAACGTGAGAATTTTGGAGAGAACTAAATTTTGATTTATGAGTTCTTATAACTTGGAGATGGCTTCTGGATTATAGATGTGGACTTGTTTCCATTTCCACTCTCAGCACTGAGACCACATAAGGCACAGGTGTGTGTTGAGTGCGTGTACTGGGTGGCCCTATGGTTGAGTTGTGGTCATACATGAAGCTCCAAGTGTGGGTACGGCTAGAGGTAGACGTGGGAATTTGACTGTGTTCACTCCGTTCCTGGCGCTGCTGAACATTGGGTTATGAGAAACCACAAGACTCCGCTCCAGGGGTGAGGGAACATAGTCTGGGGTTCCGTGGATGCCAGAGCTCTTGGGTTGGGGGTCCCTGGGCCAAAGCAGCCAGTAACTGACTGGTTCTTGGACCTTTGGGCTCTCAGGTGCAGCTGATAGGCTAAGGAAGGGTTGAGACTGGGGCATACAGGCTGGATCAACCTGCAGCCGAAGGGGGGAGGGGGAGAAGCTCTAGCTATACCCTGTGGGGAGGGGGCTTTTGGTCAGGGTGACTTGCTTGGCTGGATCAAGGCTGGCTTGGCTCACTTCACTTGAATTGGTGGCCTCCATGGCTAAAATGTAGAGAGGTCTTCGGTGGGAGATTGGATGGTGGCTCTGAAGTTGAAGGGTTCTCCAAAGTAGATAGATAGTCCATGGTCTTAAGATATGGTCCTAAGATATTTATTGTCATTGGCAGAAAATGGATGAAGTATACCCCCCTGTATTCTCAGGGCAGGCCTGAGGTTAAATACCTTTTGCAATGAGGAGGTCTAGGAAGAAATGCTTAAGTGTCTATGCCCTGTGACCTTTAGGTATCTCATTAGTATGGAGATCTTTCTTGAGGCTCTGTGGCCTGTAGTCACGTCCTCTACCTGTGCCCCTTACCTGTGTTAAGTGACCAATGCCATAAATCTCTCTTTCGGAGGGCTGTAGATATGTAAAAGCAGCCAGGGGCTCAGGAGCAAGGCCGAAATTCCTACCTTCCCTGAGGGTTTTCTGGGGTTCAAGGCCTGCTCAAGCAGGTACCAGCTGCCTCTCACAGTCCCACAGGTGTGTATGGATCCTGTGTCTGTTGCCACAATCTCTGTGAGTTTATATGTGCATAGTTACTACTCTGCTTAGGAGGTCTTCTTTTCTTGCTGTACTAAATACTTCTGTGGATCTTACAATCTTTCCACATCTTTTTCCATAGTAATCCTTCAGCCATAAAGAGAGAGAATTGATGGAAATATCTCATCTGTTGAACTGATTGTTATAAGGGTTCTCACTCCTGGAACTATGAAGTCTCAGGTTCTTGGCCACCTGGGCAGTGTCAGGATGGATTCAATCTAATGTGTGGGCTTTAAATCCAATCAAATGTTGCTTGGTTCATGTGCAGTAGCTTTGTGCCACTGTTGTACTAGGGCATCTTCCGGAAGGTCACTATTGTAGATCACAGGGTTTGTAGCTGCTTTACTACTTACTTTTCTTCTCTGGTAGCAGGTAGAATGTTCTCCAGTATCTTGGACACTATCAGGGGGGAATAAAAGCTCTAGGTAGGAACCAGTTTGACTTTACCATGTTCTATGAGTTGCTTAGGTGTTGTCTTTAGCAATCAGGCTTCAGTTTATAGAGAGTAATCATTAGATGTACCATAGCCTGTATTGTCTGTGGCTTTCCATGGGGCTACCTTGGTCAACAAATTAATTTTATGTAAGCAACTCCTGAAACTAGAAGTTTCATTTGCTGGCTAGTTTGGGTCCATTTCTCCTATTGTGTGTTGATTCCATTTAAGTCACCTTCGTATATGTACATAATTTTAAAAGCCCTACTATATTAGGTTTCTTTAAACTCCTCAAATGGGCATTCATTTTAGTTGTCCCTCCTCTTATTGCCTCCCTTGTCCACCTCCTCCCTCCCATGCTGTTGTCAACTTTAACAAAATGCCATTTCTCATCTATCATGCTGGCAAAAATTTAAAATAAAAAGGAATCACCCATGTTTTCAACAAATTTTAGTAGTAAAAGGCACTCCATGGTCTTCTTGTGAGAACACATGTTCATTGGCTCTTCTTCTTCTCTAGAGTAGAACCCAGCAAATTCTAGAAAAGGTAAATATTCAGGAAGGCTTTAATCAAATGATACTACAAATTAATTTAGGACTATTCCAAAGGTAGAATGAAAAAATTAAAATGCAGTAGGTTATATGCTATAATTTTATTCAACTTGCAAATATTGAAAACTACAAAAAACGTCAATACTGGTTTTAAATGTTTTAGCATTTAAAGAAAGGAATATAATGTAGCTACATAAAATGAAATAAAAGGAATGAGAACCAGAACAAAATTTCCATACACTGATATGGACTCTTCGGAATACAGAATGTGAAAAAGACAAAGCACAGAAATGGAGAAGGGTAGGCTTCTGCTCTTTAGAGTACAGGGATACAATATTAGCCTCTTGTACTTTGATAAAAAATGTTGTCTTTCATAGCACATTAAAAACTAAGCTCTTTAATGAATACTTGGTGATATTATTTTGGCCCATAAGTTAAAATCTCATTAAATGTACTGATCTCATAATCGTTAATTTCCCATTGTAATTAATAACTAATTTTCACACCATTACCTTGTGATTATGTACATATCCCCATAAGGATTCTCTTGTTGTTTAAATCTTTAACTATTCTGACCTTAATCAATGTTTTCTGTTTTGTAGTAAAAATTTAATTAGCTTCATTATTTATTCCATATTTTAATTGAAATTACATCAAAATAGTTTGCTAGTAATCAATACATTATTAATTTGGCAAATATTTTAGATACATAATTTCATTTCTAGTAATTCATAGATTGTTTTCTTATACAAACATATACTTTTATAATGATATAGATTGATACTCAACTAGTTTATTTGTATGGATGCTCTAGCTTTGAAAGTGCTTTCTACAATTACAGATAAATACTCATTTTCAAATACATCAAGACAGTTCTTATATATCACAATATATACCTAGCATCAAAATATTTCATTGTAACATATGCAAACATACAAAATTTGTACTTTGTTCACATCCACCCTTCCATTTATCTCAGTTATTTTGTCTCATTTTCTTAATTAATCTGGCCCAAATCAGTAATAAGTTCTTGTTGTTGTTGTTTTGCTTTTTTGTTGTTTGTTTTATTGTTTCATTGAGTGTTAATGATATTTAGTGGCTGCACTGTTGCTCAGCTACTTTTCACTTTCACTTGATTCTAGTAAATAATAATAAACACATACTGTCTCTTACAGGCTCTGTGAATGGAGAGGCCAGCTGGGACTTGAGGGTACTTATCACTTCCCATGATGTTTCTGAGATATCAACCAGTTCTGAAGTAACCAGAAGAGATATGAGGATGTGTAAGGTGGGATAAGATAGGCATATGAAAAGGGATACTTAATATCTAATTTCTTGTTTGATTCAGACTATGAATCAGCTTTCAATATCTCATTAAAGACTGTTTTATAAAAGCTTAATGGACATAAAAAGGAATAAACCATTTAATACTAGAGGAAGAGAAAGTGTCCACATTCAAGGTGGACAGTTTCAAAACCAACATTTATAATTGCATAATCATGTAACTAAGTCTATGTAATACTGTAAAGAAAATTTAGAAAATTCAGTAAGCTTTATATATTCCCTGTAATCATGGGCCTAGAAGATATAATCTTTATACTGAAGGCCAGCTGCAATACCTGAGAACAAGGTAAACTGAGAACAGCCTAGTATGAAGTGGATGATTGACCAATCAACAGACGTTTTTCTGGAGAATAAGGCTTGATTCCTGGGGCTGGCACACTCTGTGATTGGCAAGAGCTGCGGACCTTTAAA